>MU968363.1:15131277-15402049 GCA_034641835.2 Pinus albicaulis
ATTCTTCAAGACAAAGATACGTCCAATCTCCCACAAAGACCCAATTATGGACTGGTTCAGTAGAACGAACTTGTACGACTTGCCACGTCTTCCTGTTTCTTCCTTTGGCTCTGAAATTTATAGATAGGAAGCTACAGTCTGTGTACTTGCAGCCACTTTTTACATCATTCCAATCCGATGCTCAGAGAGAGAGTTATGAATATTTTCCCACGATAACCTCTTTGAGATGAAATTCAGGAACCTAAAAAATACCTAACTTCCACAGATCATATCTCTGAAAATATTCCGAACCAAGCTCTGAAATTTTGCGACACTGTTCCTCAGGATTTTGGCTTCGCTCTCCAAAAATTTCAGCTTTTGAATCTTCGTAGAAAAACAGTTACAACGAAAATTCCGCGATGACCTGTTTAGGTTAAATTCAAGGGCCTGCAAAAAGCCCTAACTTCCACAGAGCATATCTCTGAAACTATTGCGAACCAAGCTTTGAAATTTTGTGATGATGTTCCTCAAGAATTTGGCTTCGCACTCTAAAAATTTCAGCTTCTGAACCTTTGTAGAAAATAAGTTATAGCGAAAATACCACGATGACCTGTTTAGGTTAAATTCAGGGGCCTGCAAAATGACCTAAATTGCATAGATTATATCTATGAAAATATTGTGAACCAAGCTCTGAAATTTTGTGATGAGGTTCCTCAAGATTTCAACTTCACACTCTAAATATTTTAGATTCTTAACCTTCGTAGAAAAAAATTTATAGCGAAAATTCCATGATGACCTGTTTGGAGCAGTGAAACCCTAGAATCTCAAAGCTCTGATACCAAATGTTGTGAAACCAGTTCCAAAAAAGAAAAGAGATATCAACGCCTTAGAAATAAGACACTTCGAGGGGGAAACCTCCAATACATTACATGAATGAACAATTCTTGGATGATACAAATGATAAAACCTCCTTTTTAATATATAGGAGTCCATGGGCCACAATGTAATCCTAGCCAACCTAACAATAATAATGTAAGGGCACAATAATAACAATATGGGGATTACAGAGGTACAACTATAAAAATAAGGGGGGCTACATTAATATAATAAGGGACTACACTATTAATATAGGGACTTAACAACAGGTGTGCCAGAGGGAAGGCATACTACATTGAGGTTTTCTTTGACCGCGAGGAAGAAGAGGATACTTTCTTTGATATGGGAGGAGATACCATTACAAGAGCACCAGGGGAGAACCCTCCACCACCACCTCCTCCAGTAGCAGGAGGATTAACATTTTCACCTACCGGAGTGGTCCTTGCATATTTGTGAGGGGTACCCAAGTACCTAACGCTGAGGGTCCGGGGGACAGTCCATGGAAATCGTGTCTCACTAGTAGACAGTGGGGCTACGCACAACTTCATTGATGCCTAGATGGTGCAGAGAAGGGGCATACAAACAAGGAGCTTTAATGGGTTTTTTATGCTAGTTCTGGGGGCCAGGACCATGCAGTGCATGCGTTATGTCCTTGTTACTTTCCGCCTACACCTACCTACAAGTTAGTGAGAAAATCCTTTAACCCCACAAGGTGTGGTTGGTGGCAAGGAACTCAATGAAGGGGTTGTAACACTAATCTCGACTCTCTTTGTTTAAGCTATCTCCTCGGTTAGCTATGGGGGGTGGTCCCTAAAGAAACATTAAGTTAAATATGTGAGGTTTCTAGGAGAATGTTAAAGTGAAATGGATTACCTTTTAAGATTACAAGAAAATATGGTGTGAGAAATATGAAATGAAATAACCATTGACCATCAACACATGAGATAAGCATAAGCATATGAAAGACCAGTGTCGTCGGAGAATTTTCTCAGCAATTGAAAGATATATATATTTTCTCAAGAAGTAAAATTTAATGCTTTAAAAAATTGAAAGAAAAGTAGGCATGCAATGCAGACAAAAGATTGTTAGCTCAAAATATTGCAAAATACAGAAAATGCTTTTGAGATAATCAAATTTAGGAATCAAAACATTGAAACATATCTTTCCAAAACTCCACAATTAGTAATTAGCTTGGAAAATGTTAACAAGGAAATTCTAAATGCCAAATGTGAAATTAGACTTGAAACATAAAAAGAAAGAACTTGTTAAGAGAATTGCAATACTTGCTTTTGGAATAAAATTTTCATATGGAATCTCAAGACTATCAAGAGACAAGTAAAGTAAATATGATAGATAGTCCTCCTTGTTAATTTTATTATTAGTTACCTCTACAACAATATTACAAATGAACTCTTCAATCCTTAGACCTCACCCTCGCCCAAAGATATGGATTCCACAGTGAGGAGTCAATAGAGGAGTAGAGGGTCCCTAAGATGTCTATACAACCAACTTAAGTTGGAGGTTGATTTTAGAGCTGCAAATTAGTACTAAACTGTCTGCTTTAGTGAATGTTATTGCTTCCAAAGAAAAATATTTATATCAACTCTTACAAATAAGAGGTAATGCTCATGTAAATGGTACCAATATCTTCAACGGAAAGTGAAAGTGAAAATTAGCTCAATTTAGATAGATTGCTTGCAAGTAAATGAAATAGATATCAAATTGTTTCAAATGAAGTGACACAATAATGTTTTAAGAGACATCAACAATAATCAAAACGTCACATAAACATGAGTTGACAATAAGATGATGAAACAATGTATTCAAGAGACATGTGAAACCAATTAGATGGATAAATAAACTATTCTAGGCTTTCAAAATAAATGTAAAGTACATGTTTGCCCAAAAGTAATATTCCATGTGTTGTAGTAGATATCACAATACAAGTTTCAAGAAATGGAAATGGAAAACCAAGCTCAATTTACACAAAATGAAAGTAAATGAGTATTATGTTAAAAGACTAATAATGCATGAGTGAGATTAGCAAAAGAGAATTAGAGAAACTAAACTAAAGAGATTAGTCCACCCACAAGTAAAAGTCATCCCTCTAAATGAGGGGGTGAGATACCATGGGAGATACTCCCAAGCTCCCTCAAGAAAAAAAGAGTTTTTTTTATTAGAGTAATTTTACAATGAAGAAAGCCTTCCTTCTAGAGAGACAAGGCTTCTAATGGTGAAAAAATAAAACCTCTTGTAGGGGAAACAATGAAATTTTTTTGCCAATACTTTCAAAATGAATTACAAGAGGAGAATCTTCCAAAGAGAGTCTCAAAATTCTGCAAACAAGGGAGATAAGAAGACTTGTTCAAGACATTGTTATGAAAGAATTGTATGGCAACGTGTTGCACAAGAAGCAAAGAAGTGCCTCTTCCCAATAATTCCATGGCATAGGAGAGAAAGAAGAATTGCTTTTTGTAGCTCACAACCAGCGAAGAAGAGGAAGCTTTAAGAGGTCATCGTCTGTCCAAAAAAGGCTCCAAATAAGTTCTTAAAGGTCTGCAATAAAATGTTAGGATATTTCAAGCATGCCTTCATTAAGCCTGCCAAAACAAAATATGAGAAGAACCCTTCAACAAAGTCTGATATTTCTGCAAAACAACCCCAAAAATCAATGATATATAACCCTTACATCAGCTCTTAAACCTCTGCAAAATATCACCAAAGTCAGTGAGAAATAGTGAGAGAGAATGTGCAAAATTATTCACAAATAGTATACAATGCTTTTATCAAGGTTTTAAAGTATAACTTCTATCCTTGAATAATCAACCATATCCTCTATGCTAGCTGATATATACCAGTAAGAGCTCAAAATAGGTTTTGGAAAAAATAACTTTGAAGTAGGTTGTTATCACAACTCAAGTCTTGGGAGAAACTCTGCATACGAATCCAAAGGATGAAGACTTGGGGAAGAACAAATATGTGAGATGCTTCCACTTTATCCTCAAGAGTGGGATAACCCAAACTAGGATGTTTCGTCACACTTGAGCTATGATCTACAAAATTTTCTACACAGGCTCAACGTGATTTATTAGTTTCTGTAAGGAAATCCTAGCAATTCCACCAATATGATGTCTCATTCTAGATTAACTCTCTAATCCAAATGCTAGTGAAAGGTAGCTCAACACTAGTAAATCAATGAAGCTAATGAAATAACAAATGGAAATTAGATCAAGTATAACATAAACATATAATGACAAAATCATACCATTAAAGTGTACGCAAGAGACCAGATATGAACCCCAAAGTCTTGTTCTTTCATTGAAAGTTGAGTATATAAAGTGGCATAACCTCCCAAAGCATAAGAGATCGTATTTCGAATACAATATGAGAGCCCATGGATCCATTATATAGAACGTTGGGAGCAAATCCCAATGAAGAACTAAATGCCATGTGGTGAGAGAGAGGAGATCACAAGGTAGTTTCGAATTTGATAAGTGGAGCTCCAATGCCAAATGTAAAAATTGGATTCTGGCAAGTGGACATCAATTTTCTTCTTCGCCAAATTAGAATTTTATGATGGAATAACAAGTGTATATGGGTGGTAATCCATGTGGGGATAATTTCCCACAAAAATATCCACCAAATATTCTCCCAAATCCTCCCAAATGTGCATTAACTTCACAAATTCGAATTTCCAAGTAAGCAACTCTCATTTAATGCCAGAAATTCGATTTTATTTGATCACATGTCATTTCCTTGATTTTAGGAGTCCACATCACCTTGAGATTTAACTTTAATTCCTCCATAATTTTTCACCTAATTTCCACCTTATTGTCACACTGAATGTCTAGGCACCGCGACAACGGCTCAGTTCAGGGGATTGTCACCCCGATCTCCAATCTATCTGTTTAGGTTGTCTCCCTATAGCAGACTAAGGGGGGTAGACCCTATGGAAATGGAAAGAGAGAACTGGTTGGAAACCAACCAGTTTAGGAGACATAGTCAAGCGACCAAGTACTTGTTTTGGATCTAACGAGATTTAATAGATTTTATTAGATTAAATGTTTGATACTGGTGCCTTATGGAGTCAACTATCTCGTTATGAAATTAAGACCAAGTAATTGATAAACAATTGCTGCTAGAATGAAGAAATATCCTAAATGAAATGCAAATCTTAAGACTAATGTGGGATGCAAGGAGTCTTAGTTAATTTTAATTAAATGTCTGTCTAAGTTCAAACCCTTCAACCCTTACTATATTGAGCCTGATTTTGTAGGAAGTAGTAGAGAGATGTTAAGGTGAAGCACACTAAGGTGTGATTAATGATACATTTTCTGAAAATCTAACATACCTAGTGCAAGGTCACCGTTTTAAGTGCTGCTACTAGAAACATGCTTCTCAAGTAAGGACAAATGAGTACCTATCTCTTTATCGACCAAGATTATGCCTGAAAGTAAATTTTAATAATGCAGATCTAACTTAAAATGCAAATGCACTAGATGATTAGAGAATGGAGAGGGATGAATCTAGATTCGAGGACAAAAACACTTATGCCACAATTATCTATGAGATATACACCACAGTTTTTTAGTTGCTCAAATAGATATTCACTTCACAAAACTGAAAGATAAGCTTTTCGACAATGTATAAAAATATCATAATGTAATTCTAAATCAAGTCATAAGCTTATTATTCCAATGCAACTATAGCTCAAAGAGAACAAAGATATCTTCACATCTCTTTAATATCACCTTCAAGATAATGCATTAGAGACATTCAATTTAGGATATAAGAAACATGTAACAATTATTTGAAAGATTTCCCAATGTTTATCATGCAATGTTAATTCAAGTAAATTTAAACCATATCTGTAGTGAAAATAATTGAATGATCTCAATAGATACTAAGCACAGAATAACTTAAAACCCAGTGCACAACTTAAGCACTTTAAACTTTGAAAAAATGATACCATGAAAGAGCAATGAATTAAAATGCTTAGAACTTCAAAATTCAGATGATATTCTAAAACATTCCAGTGCTGAAAAATTTAAGAAATTCTCTATAGTCAAAATTTAGAGACGTTTAAAAATTAAATTTTGCTTTGATTAAGAAAAAATTCCCTAATGCTTAAGACCTTTAAACCTCAATGATGATCCTAAAAAATGATCTCGAAAAGAAAGGGACAACCAAAATTTTGATTTTTTTAAAAAAGTTTTCACAAATGCTAAACATTTTTTTTTAAAGTTTTAATTCTTGAAAAGCTAAAATCTAAAGAAATTAAAACCCTTTTTTTTGTTTTTTAAAGTTTCTTTTTTGTAAAAATTAAAAAATTAATTTAAAATCTAAATCAGAAAATGAAAATCTAAACTTTATACAAATAAAATAAAAATGAAATGTTATTACAAATGCAAAACTAAAATTTAAATTTAAATGTCAAACTAAAACCTTAAAAAAGTTATACAAATTAAAACAATAAAAAGTTATGTTAAATGAATTAAATCTAATCCCAAACTAAAAATAAAAAATGAAGATGAAATTTTTATTAACTAAGCTAAACTTTAAAAAAAAAATACATTAATATTATCCTAACGTACACTTTAGAAAAATGAAATTTTAAACTGAAATTTTAAACTTATCTAAACTTTATACAATACCCAAATTTTATTTAAAAAAATTGAAATATTAAAAATTAAAATAAACCCAAATTGGAAAGTTAACGTTAAACAAATTAATTCTAAAGGGAAACTTTAAAGCGAAAAATGAAATGTTAAAACTAAACTAACAAAAAAAGCTAAATAAAAATAAAAACTAAATATTAATCTTTAACCCAAACTTTACACAATGCATTTTTTTTTTATAAAAAGTAATTGAAATGTTATGCGTTGCTATGTGTGAGTTTGTTGTGCGTAAGTTAGGCAGGAGCTGCCAGCGAGAAGGCTCACACATAGTAGGAAACAATGTTGGAAGGGAGCGGAATAGAGGAGTTAGCGAAGGGAAAAGGGAGGCGAGGAGAGGAAGGAACGAGGAAAAGGAAGAAGGGAAGCGAAGGAAAGAGCAGGGGGAAACTGCCGTAGCAGCGAAAAAAAGGGACGCAGCTACCGAGAGTGTTTCACGCAGGGGTTAAGGAAGCACGCACAGCAGAGAGGGAAGTTGTTGTAGCAGTGTGACGGGTTATCAATGGAGAACAGAGAGAAAAAGAAATAGGATGAACATGGATGGAAAGAAATCGATGTAGAGGACGCATTAGCCAAAGAATGTGGAGATTGTCCACATGTTGTGGTTAAAACAAAGTGAAATTCATTTATTGTCGGTCAAAATTAGTTTTACTGAGAAGATTTGACTTCTCAAATAGTTTGTTATGATTTATATTTGTAATAAATAAAAGATTGTCTTATTTTAGAGATAGGGATAAGATTGGTTAGATAGGTGTAGCGAGAGTTATGGGATAGGATATTATATTAAGATCTTTAGGGGAATAGGAAATTTCTGTTAGCAATATTAGGAGGACTGATAGATAGTCGTTTTGGAAGGGGAAGTCTATATATAGATCTTGTTAGAGAGAGAGTCAAAATTCATAATTCTGGAATAATTTAGAAAATAAATGAAGTTCTGTTTTATTTGGGTATTAGGAGCATAATGGTATTCTGCCCAAATCGAATGACAATTGATGATATTGTGTGATAATGTCTACGCAATTGATTTAAGAACTCGATCTGTGTTTGTTTTGGAAATTGTATGCATTGTTATATACGAGCCTGTGTTATTCGATAATTGGCTTCTTTGGAAATTGCTTGAAATGATAGTTTTCCATGTGTTATTTTGTTAATACAAACATGGCATAGATTAAAGCTGCGAGCTGTAAAGGTTTTTAATACGGAAACTCGGCGCAAAGATACTTGGTGAATTCCTGAGTGGACTTAAAAACACATCTGATGTTTTGTATTGCATATTGGATCCGATAACACCGTTGGATCGGATCGGAGAGGAGATTTCAATTATCACATTCAGTTAACAAAGGGTGTGGACGCAAGGTTTATAAAATTGTTTAAAGAAACGTGATCTCGTTTTATAATCATCCATGGGCGCCGGAGTCAAATTGACATTTGTGGTGGGTCGCAAATCGCGATATTTATGGAACTTATCATTGATTACTACGTATTGTTGATTGATATCATTTGTCCGCACAGATTGCTTATGATATTGTGGAAAAAGTATTGGGTTCATCGATTCATGTTCGATGGGTCAAAGGTTCTAGTGTTGACCTCGAACGTTCTGCTTTCACAACAAACGCTCTTGAATATATTGGGTTATGCTCAAACAATCATCGTGCAAGGAAAGGAGATTATAATTACTGTATTGGATATTGGTAGGAAGATAATTTTCCCCGGCCATGGGATCAGATATGAACCGAATGCTCAGAGCTTCAAAGGGTCGCAGTTACGAATTTTCCGGTTTAGAATTAGGAGAAATCGTTACTGATCAAGGTTTGTCGCTGTTATGTGTTGTATCTTGTCTGCAGGGTGATGCGTGATACCAAGAATTGTCAATCAAACTACTTGATTGTTGTTGTTAATTGAGTCTGGCAATCCAGCGTTAAGCGATGGCCCATTTGTCAGACGCTGCGTGCAGAAGGTTTAATTGAGGCAAGGCGCATTTTTTTTCTTGTATGATGGGCGCATTGAAATAATTAAGCCATACATAGATTGTGGTCGCAATTGTGATTGGTATGTTCGACGTCCACTGATCCGAGCGTAAGAATCCTCACAAGATACTGCTGGTAAGTATTCAACACGTTTTTATAGAATACAAGGGTTGACTATTTGCAATTTAATTTACAAGGCTCGATCGATTCGGAACTATTTCATGGATCGGATTAATCTATAAGTCGTTTAATGGAATTCTATTAAGTAGACAAAATAAATGTAAGAAAGGGACAAAGAGGGGGTAATTTAAGTTTAAAGCGAATTGCATGGTATTATTACAAAAAGGGTGACACTAAGCATACTTTAAAGAAATTGAAATATGATCTTCAATGTAAAGAATCTGTGAGCACCGAAGATTCAATTCTAAGCTTCCATAAAATAGTGTATGAAATTGCCAAGAATTGTAATTTTATACGCTTTTGAGGTATTCATTTTAAAGTAGAGAAGAAGGCGATTCTGGGTATTGCAGGTTTATGTCTGCGTCATTTTTGCTATCAGAGCTTGGCTCTGTGGAAATTGTATAAGTTTTTTTTTCTGAATGAAGTTTAGTATCAGATTGCAGCAGTGAAGAAATCCATTCAAAATACAGGTGACAGCATCAGAAAGAGTGAAGGCTGCAGCACTATAAATCAAGAGAAGCTGAGAAAGAAGAACCAGATGCGTTCTTAAAAGAAGAAGTGGCAGTGAACCTGAAGAATCCAACAAGAGGTTGGACAGAGAAGACAATTGAAGTGTTCTCGAAAGAGAGTGAGAGATTGCAGAAGCCTAGAGGGAGCGAAGGTGTTTCTCAGGAGAAGATTCCAGACAGGGGATCGTGCTTACCAAAAGACTGAGTGAGGAGAGCTTAGTGAGGTAAGATTGCAGTAAGGAGGACTTACTGTTGCAGAGGCTTGATGCAGAGGAGTGAGAAGCTCATGTAAAGAGAGGAGCAGGAAATGACTACAGATAGTCATAGCAGAAGTTCACAAGGAAGCCACAGCAGAAAGGAAGATGCCAAAGCAAATGGCATGAGGATGAGTCAAGAAGAGTTTGACCGAGAGAAAGCTAAGATAGATTTCCAGATTGGAATATTGATGAAGATGCTGCAGAAAAGTGTTTGGACCATGAGGAAAATATTAAAGTGGGCAAGGCTACGAGAAAGGAGAAATCAGCAAGTGAAGTCAGAGATAGCAGAAGAATTGAGAAAGATTGAGAAGATATTGAATTCTCAAGAGGAGTCAGAGAAACTCAGAGAAGCAGAGGTAGAATTGGAAGTTTCCATTTGCAGACCAGAACAGGGTGAGATGTTGGGAGAAGAGGATAATGAGAGGTCAGCTGAAGATCTCATGGATTATTGGCAGAGTCCAGAACAATTCAAAGATATGTTGACAAAGGAAGCAGATGAGGCAATGCAGCCTTGTGATTTTGATTCTTACAGTTTGTGTATGTTTGCAGGATATGCATAGGATGATGGACAGTCGATTGAAATTGTCACAACCAGGAATGAAGCTCTTGAGGTAAAGTATGATGAAGAATCCTTTTTAGAGGAAGAAGGTGTTGATCATTTGCAATAGAAGGAGTTCATAGATGAAATCCTGTTTGGTGTGAAACAGTCAGATGAGGTTAATATAGACCAGCAGTCTGAAGACAATTCCATAGTGGGACTACAAGAAGGTAAACCAATGAATTTATTTAATGGAATTGATGAAAGATGCTTACAATATGATAATGTGGAAAACAGGTTAACTCCGGAGGATTGCCAAGAAAAAAATGAAGCTGAAAAGGAAAATTGTGATGATCTGCTGGAGAGATTTCACAAGGAGATAGAATTCTTGGAAAGATTACTCGAGGAACCTAAAGGAGAAACAAAGTTTACAGAATCTGACGGAGGAAAAGGTGTGGAAGATAGCATCAATAAATATGATGCTGAAATCAGAGAAATTGAGCAGCGATTATTTGAAGGTGAGATGAAAGATCAAGAGCAACAAGGGAGTTATGTCCTCAGAGGCATGAAGGAGACAGAAATATTAACTCAGCAAGATGGAAGTAACCAGAAATTTGGAAGGAAAGATCAGCTACATGAGAATGAATTTGAGGAAGGTAGTAAATTGCAGGAGTATAGAAGCTGGCAGCAGAATGAAGAACCAGAGATTGGTCTAGCAGTACAAAGAAAGACAAGTAAAAACCGAAGATACAGATGGAGACTGAAGAAAAAGGTGAAGTGGAAGCTATTGCAACAGAGGTTGAATGGCAAGCTGATGAACGAATTCAGGGAACTTGAACAAATTCATCTTGATTTGATGTCACCGCAAGAAGGATCCGCTGAAATCCAAAAGAATTATGATGGAGGATTGGTGCTTAAAGCATCAAAAGAAAATGGAAGGTATTGTATTTTGAAAACTAAAGGTTATTGTGTGTTTGCAGGTCACATTAACTTGAAGAAAGACAAACAGTTATTGAAGACTGTTGAAGAAATGACTACTCATAGTCATATGCAGGATAAGGAGGGTGGCAAAAGAATTTTTGAATTCAAAGGATACACTGAGTCATTGAAGATCATTGATCTTGAAGCAAGCCAGAGTGAAGGAGGATTAAAGACAGCTATTGCGAACAATGCAGTCAGTAAAGATGGTGCAGAACTTTTGAGAAAACTTCCAGATGAGATAGCAGATTTGTATAAGTCGAATCTTTTGATGAGGAAGCCAGCAAGGAATGAAGGATTGCAAATTAAAGTGAGCAAAACAGCAGCAAGGTATGTGAAAAGGACAACAGTAGATAGTGAAGCATTGCAGCAAAAAGGCGGGAGACTTGAGAGACAAACAACAACAGTAACCAAAAACAGAATATCAAATCAAGTATGGGATCCAGGAGGACGCAATCCAGAAATGCATGATCAGGAGATCATGGTTAATTTAAACTTCGGGAGTCTGATGCAGGAGCATCGGCATTAGTCAGCAATGTGGAGGATTGTCCACATGTTGTGGCTAATCACAGTAAAAATTCATTAACTGTTGGGTCGAATTTAGGGTTATTGAGAAGGATAAAACTCCCCAAATAGTTTGTTATTATTTATGTTTGTAATAAATAAAAGATTATTCTATTTTAGAGATAGAGATAAGATTGGTTAGATAGTGTAGCGTATATGACTATGGGATAGGATATTCTATTAAGATTTTTAGGGGAAGAGAAATTTCGTTAGCAATATCATAGGATCGATGAGCAATGTTTTTCAAGGGGAAGTCTATATATAGATCTTGTTAGAGAGAGAGCGAGAAGCATTTTTTAAGAGAATTAGTTAGGTTGAGTGTGGCGGTTGGCAGGCGAGAGTTTTTGAGCGAGCTCAGATTTGAGTGTGAATATAGCTATGTATCAAAATTCATAATTCTGGAATAATTTAGAAAATAAATGAAGTTTTGTTTTATTTGGGTATTAAGAGCGTAATGGTATTCTGCCCAATCGAATGACAATTGATGATATTGTGTGATAATGTCTGCGCAATCGATTTAATAACTCGATCTGTGTTTGTTTTGGAAACTGTATGCATTGTTATATACGAGCCGGTGTTATTCGATTCTTTGGAAATTGCTTGGAATGATAGTTTTCCATGTGTTATTTTGTTAATACAAACGTGGCATAGATTAAAGCTGCGAGCTGTAAAGGTTTTTAATACGAAAACTCGGCGCAAAGATACTTGGTGAATTCCTGAGTGGATTTAAAAACACATCTGATGTTTTGTATTGCAAATTGGATCCGATAACACCGTTGGATCGGATCGGAGAGGAGATTTCAATTATCACATTCAGTTAACAAAGGGTGTGGACGCAAGGTTTATAAAATTGTTTTGAATTGGAGTCGGATCTATTTGTAATCATCGCCTCGGCGCTGGAGTCGCAATTGACACTTGTAGTGGGCTGCAAATCGCGATTTATGAACGCCGATTAATATCATTTTCTGCCACAGATTGCTGATTGATATCATTTTTCTGCACAGATTGCTTATGATAATGTGGAAAAAGTATTGGGTTCATTGATTCATGTTCGATGGGTCAATGGTTCTAGTGTTGACCTGAACGTCTGCTTTCACAACAAACGCTCTTTGAATTCGGGCTTTTCTGCTCAAACAATCCATTTCAAGAAAGGAGATTACACTACTTATTGGATATTGGTAATGGTATAATTTGCCTGGCCATGGCATCAGATATGAAACCGAATGTTTGTGAGCTGAAAGGGCTGCAAAGCACGAATTCTCTGGTTTAGAATTAGAGAAATCAAACGATACTGAAGGTTTGACCAGTTGTTATGTGTTGTATCTTGTCTGCAGGGTGATGCGTGAGAATTGTCAATCAAACTACTTGATTGTTGTTGTTAATTTAGTCTGGAAAACCAGCGTTAAGCGATGGCCCATTTGTCAGACGTTGCGTACAGAAGGTTTAATTGAGGCAAGGCGCATTTTGTTTTCTTGTATGATGGGCGCATTGTGCCAATTGAAGCCATACAGAGATTGTGGTCGCAATTGTGATTGGCATGTTCGATCTACTGGATCTGAGCGTAAGAATCCTCATAAGATACTGTTGGTAAGTGCATTCAACACAATTTATGAATACAGTTAAGGGTTGACTATTTGCAATTTAATTTAAGGGGCGGTTCGATCAGATTCGAAACTATTGTGATGAATTTGAAATGGGTATAAGCTGTTTAATGGAATCAGTGTGCAGACAGCGAAATGTAAGAAAGGGACAGTGAGGTAAGTTTAAAGCGAATTGCATGGTATTATTACAAAAGGGTGACACGGTTACAATTTTGTTGAAATTGAAATATGATTTCAATGTATGTTGAATCATGAGCACCGAAGATTCAATTTAAGCTTCCATAAAATAGTGTATGAAATTGCGAGCAATCAGAATTTTTATATGGACAGTTTTGAGGTATTCATTTTAAAGTAGAGAAGAAGGCGATTCTGGGTATTGCAGGTTTATGTCTGCGTCACATTTGAATTGATTAAACAGTCAATTGTCAATGCTCCATTCCTGACCACCCCCAATTTTCTTAATCCATTTACATTATACACTTTTTCATCGAATATATCATATGTAGTTGTTTTAACACAAGTGAATGACCAACAAATAAAAGCACTGATATCATTCTTTAGTTCAAATTTACAAGGTGCAAAATTGAATTACACATATGTTGAAAAAAAATCATTTGTTGTTTTTAAGCCCATAAAAAATTTTAGTCCTTTTCTCCTAAAGTATCATACGAAAATCATAGTTCCATTTTCTACAATAAGACAACTTTTGATGCAAAAAGAATTAGGAGGAAAAAGAGCTAACTGGGTCACTGTGTTACAAGAATATGATGTAGAAATTAAACCCTCTAAAATCATTAGAGGTCAAGTTTTTTGCAGAATGCTTACAGGAGCATCACATTTGCCACGAGAAGAAGATTCAAGTAATCATGTGCAAATATCCGAGGTAAGCCTCAATGATTCAGGGTCACAATATGATGATCTTATATTTTATTTGAAGAATGGATATGCTCCAAATAATCTCAGTTACAAGACAAAACGAGCTCTTAGTTTAAAATCTAAACAATATGAGTTAGTCAACGATGTGTTATTTAGAAGAATTTTCGATTCTGTACTTCTAAGATGCTTAGAAAAATCTGAAGCAAAGAAGGTCTTGCAGGAACTCCATGATGGACCAACTGGAGGACATTTTGGAGGAGATACAATAGCACATAAGATCTTGCATGTAGGTTACTATTGGCCTAAACTTTTCAAAGATGCCCATGAATATACAAGAAGATGTAAAGTATGCCAAAGTAAATATGGAAGACAAAGAAAGCCAGCATTGCCATTACAGCCGGTCAATATTGAACAACCATTTGAGAAATGGGGATTAGATATATTTGGTGAGATTTTTCCTAACTCTTCCAAACAAAATATATATATTCTTACAGCTACAGATTATCTTACCAAATCGGTGAAAAAAATTCCATTAAAAGTAGCTAATTCAGAAAATATCACCGATTTCATTGACCAGAATCATAACCAGGTTTGGCTTACCTACTGCTTTGATGTTTGATATTGCATCTTATTTCTATGGAATTGCTATGATAGAATTTGCTATTAAAAGAGGTTTTAAACTAAATTATTCTGAAAATTATTATCCACAAGGAAATGGTTTGGCAGAATCCACAAACAAGAACCTGATTAGAATAATCAAAAGAACCGTTGATCATAATCAAATAGATTTGCACACGTCATTAATTTTTACTCTTTGGGCAGATAGAATAACTCAAAAAGCTTCTATTGGTACTTCTCCATTCAATCTTTTATATGGAAAAGAAGCGATACTTCCCACCAACGTAGTTATTCCCTATCTTTCCTTAGTTCAATTCATTGATGAAACTCCTACTTCTTCTTTACAACTTAGACAAGGTAAAATTCTTAAGTTAGAAAAAGAGAGAGAAAAATCCAAACAAACTCATGCTAATCATCAACAGATAATAAAAACCTCGATTAATTTAACTTCTGTCACTCCAAAGAATTTTCAAATTGGTGATTTAGTATTGAAATGGGACAAAGTGCATGAGGAAAAAGGTAAACACACGAAGTTTCAAATAATTGAAGAAATAGGCCCATCAAAATTTTTATTACAAGATCTATCAGGCAAAAAATATTCTTTTCCTATTAATGGGCATATTTTAAAAAAATATTTTTCATAGAAGGTAACCCCTTCTATCCTTGTATACTAGTATCTTTTTCTTTTCTTTTTTAGGAAAATAAAAGTTGCTTAGTATTAATATTCGGATTTTCAAATATAATCTCATATGATTTTCTTTTGATTTTTTCTTTTCGCTTATAAAAATAAAAAAATGTTAAGGAAAAAAAATCGAAAGATTTAGAAAGAGAAATTGATTTTATTTTTCTGAAAAATGGAATTTCACTGAAATCATTTATTTTTTGAATGAACTCTCATCTTTATATAGCATGAATATTCTATTATCAGTTAAAAAAAAAATCTTTAACATAGTAAAGACCTGTTTACAGAGAAGCAATCTGAATTAACTCAACATTATCATCCAGAATCTTAAAAGGACCAAAAAAAAAAAAAAAAAAAAAAAAAAACAGATGAAGAAAAAAAAAAAATCAACAGCTTGTTTACCATGTTCATAAGGAAATAGTTAAACTGACATTACCAATACTGTCTACCAAAATAGGGTAATGACTTGAGATTATATCAAAAGAAAAATGGGTCTCATTAAGAGCCAGCTTGATCAGCTTAATTACTACTAGTGAGTGGCATTATCATCATTTGGTTACCAAGCCAAGACAATGGCTTTTAAGTAAATAAATTAATATATGAAAGAAAATTCTCAAAGGTTAGAATTTACTTCTGAAAATTATAAGAAACACTGGATGGGACAATGAATCATTGTTGGGCGAAAGGTAACTCTGCCAAAATATTAAACTGCCTATTGGAACAGAGGCTCTCTCTGTGATAAAAGACTTAATTTTAATAAAGCTAATCTGTAAAGGACACCTAATTCATCCTTTTAAACTAAGTAAAGACTGATATAGATTTTCAAACTTATATCTTTAATAGATGAATTCTTATGAATAGTGAATAAGAGAAACTTTCATTGCTTAGTAAGATATTATTTATTTGAAATTTCATTTCTACAACTATTTTTATTTTTTTCTAAAAATCTTAGAAATTCAAAAAAAAATTATCAGAGATATCTAGTTCGCCCAAGTGAATCGCCAATTGTTGTGCTATACAACAACCCCCATTTATTTTTATTGTAGGAATTTACAGGGTAAGTTCCGTAGATCAAGAACCAAAGGTCACCGCTCACAAACAGATCACAAATCAGTTCACCAGTATAATCACGTGGTTAAAACCCTCGAAGAGGGAAATAGTCCACAGCCTGAGCCAACACGGCCACTTCAGGCAATTTATTAATATAAAAGGAAAAGTTACATATGTTTCTCTCATAAACGGTTAACCTACAAATGACCCTCCATGCTCTTTAAATAGAGATCATGACCAATCAGGTGCTAAGCCACAGATCAAGTGTCGTTAATACCAAGGAGAGAGATAACCGTAGGATCACCACAAATCGTGACCGTTGGATTATAAGTTACAAATGTACATGGTAAAGAAACACACTTTACCTAACTCTACACTAGAATAATTTATTCTTAAATATTTCCTATGTGTTGGGATATCCTAACATCCCCCCTTAATAACAGCTTGGGATAGGATTGAAGGATTTACAAAGGTGACACAAAAGGAGCCTATTTCCTATGTGTCGAAATATCCTAACATCCCCCCTTAAGAACAAATTGGGATAGGATTGAAGGATTTACAAACAAAAGTGACACAATAGGAGAAGGAAGGAGGCATTAGAGCCTATCCCCCCTTAATGTCAACTTACTTGAACTCCAAGCATGGATCGAAGTTTGGTAAACTTCGTTTTTGTGAGAGCCTTCGTAAAGATATCAACTACTTGATCATTTGTTGGACCATACTGCACTTCAAGAACATGAACATGAATGAGCTTTCGGATGAAGTGTATGTGGAGTTCAATGTGTATCATATGTTGATGCTGAACTGGATCTTTACATAGATGAATGGAGCTTTAGTTATCACACCAAAGTGTATTTGGATGCTGCTGATGAAGACCAAATTCAGACAGGATCTGACAAAGCCACATGGCTTCCTTGCTGGCTTCAACTACACCACGATACTCCGCATCTGCTGAAGAAAGAGAGATGGCACTTTGTTTCTTACAAGACCAAGTAATAGGTCATGAACCAAGAGTGAATACATATCCTGCAGTAGACTTTCGATCATCAGGGTCACCAACCCAATCAGAATTAGTGAAACCAATCAACAATGGAGATGCTCCTGCACTGTAATGAATCTCGAATTGTATAGTACCTCGAATATATCGAAGTATTCTTTTAGATGCTTTCCAGTGACTTTCATGATTTTGGTGCATAAACTTAGCGACAAGACCAACGGCAAAGGAAAGGTCAGGATGAGTATGGGTCAGATACAAAAGTTTACCAACAAGTTGATGGTATAAGGTAGCATCAACTTTAGGGGTAGTACAAGTGACTGAAAGCTTGACTCCAGAATAAAAGGGAGAAGGGGCTGGCTTACAGTCTTCCATGTGAAATTAGTGTAGAAGATCACAGGCATACTTGGACTGAGAGAGGGTAATGCCTTCCTTGGATTACAAGACTTGAAGACCAAGGAAATAATGCAAGTGTCCTAAGTCTGTCATTTCAAACTTATTTTTGAGGCTAGACTTCACATGGTTTATATGGTTGGGATCACTACCTGTAAGGATAAGATCATCAACATAAATAACAAGGATGGTGAAGGACTTACCCACTTTCTTAGTGTAGGCAGTGTTGTTAGAATGACACCTAGAAAGCCATCATGTAAAAAAAATCTATCCATTTTGTCATACCAAGCCCGAGGAGCTTGTTTGCGACCATAGAGAGATTTCCTAAGGCGAAAAACAAGGCTAGAGTTGTTTTGGATAAAGCCAGGGGGTTGTTCCGTGTAGATTCCTTCATGCAAATATCCATGTAAGAAGGCAGATTTAACATCCATCTGATGGACTTCCCATTTAAAGGAGGCAGCAAGGGAAAGAACAAGGCGGATAGAATTCATTTTGGCAATAGGGGAGATGGTTTCAGTATAGTCAATGCCTTCAACTTGTGAAAATCATTTAGCAAAAAGACGAGCTTTATGTCTATCCACTTTTCCATCTAGTCCAAACTTTTTTTTGTAAACCCATCAACATCTGACAATTTTTCTTCCTTTTGGAAGCGAAACAAGATCCCAAGTATCGTTTTCCTATAAGGAATGATATTCTCCATTCATAGCTTAATCCCAATCTGGATGACCGGAAGCTTCTTCAAAGGTTTCTGGGTCAGGATTTTCTGGACCTTGAGCCAATAAGGAAGAGGCTCTTTCGAACTAAGAACGTGTACGTCGTCGATTTGCAGGGTCACCTACAAGAGAACGTACTGCATCCCGAGTAGAGAGGACCCATCTTGGAAGCTGTGGAGTAAAAGGAATGATTTCAAGAGGTGGAGGAGTATTGTCATCCTCGTTGTCATCATCTAAACTATAAGGAATGTTATTAAAAATATAAGAGAGAGAGAGAGGTGGCACATATGTCGAATCAGGCTCGCAGGCCAAAGGTGGCATACCCGCCAAACTAGGCTCGCAGGCCGATATATTTTCATCAAATTTTACATCTCTTCTAATGATTATATTTTTGGATTTTGGTTGAAGAATTCTATATCCTTTAACATCTTCATAATATCCAACAAAAATGCATTTTTCACTCTTAGGTTCTAAGGCTTTATGTTTCACATCTAGAATATGGGCCCAAGCGTCACTGCCAAAAACACAAAAGTGACTTACATCTGGTTTGATTGAGCTCCAAGCTTCTTTTGGAGTTATATTCTTTAAAACCTTAGCAGGAGTGTGATTTACTATGTAATTTTCACAGTTAATGGCTTCTGCCCAAAAATTAAGACCAAGTCCTTTTGATTGAAGCATACAATTAGCCATTTCTTTTAAGGTGTGATTCTTCCTTTCGGCTACACATTTTTATTGTGGTGTATATGGAACAGTATGTTGCAATTGAATGCCATGCTCAGTGCAGAAGTTGATAAATTTGTTGTTAACATTTTCTCCTCCATTGTCTGATCTTAACTTAAGAATTTGATGCCCAGATTGTTTCTAAACAAAGGCCTTAAAGGCCAAGAACATGTTAAAAAAATCACTCTTGAGTTTTAAGAAGTATACCCAAGTGCATCTAGAAAAATCGTCAATGAAAGTTAAGAAGTACTTGCAACCAGAGAAAGAAACAACAGGAAGTGGACCACATAAATCACCGTGCACAAGCTGAAAAGGGGATGAGGCGTGTCAAGAGGCACGTTTGTCAAAACTATCCCGATGATGTTTTTCGAGTACACATCCGGAGAAAACACCATCTCGGCAAGATACCATAGGAAGACCTGTCACCATATTTTCCTTACATAGAGTTTGAAGAGAGTGATAGTTTAAATGACCAAATCTCTCATGCCAAAGTTTTCTCACTTCATCATTATGAGCAACAAAAACGGAGGGAAGACATGATGACCCAAAGTTGTCAAACTTATACAACATTGTCGAATCATCAGCAATGCCAGTAGCTAAAATATGTTTGGGATCTTTGAGGTCCTTGATTACAACATCATGAGGTGAGAATTCTACTATTTTCCCTTCATCTGAATGAGTTATCTGATAAATAGAGAGAAGGTTGCATGAAAAGGTAGGAACACATAGTACATCATTAAATTGACCATTTTCTAGATGAATGGTTCCAGATCCTACAACACTAAGAGATCTATCATCTCCAACATAAATATGTTTGGTGTTACAATCATTTAAAGAAGAAAACATGGCTTTATTTTTGGCCATGTGGTAAGAAGCTCCAGAATCAATGAGCCACTCATTAGAAGGAGAAGAGGAAGATACATTTAATGCATAAACAAATCTTGATTCTTGACAACCTGTGTAGCCTCTACAACACCCCCCAAAAAATCCCCCCCACTTTAAAATTTTTTGGAGCCCCTTGAGCACAAAGAAAAGCTAAGTAAAAAGTTAGGAAGACTAAGTCGTAGAGTCGCAAATCCTAAATTTGTAGAAAACTACAACCCCGCGACCCTGCGACCCTGAGGTCACCAGGTCACAAGGTCACAAGGTCGCATTCCCCGTGAACCACCTCAACATGCAACCTTGCGACCTCATTAAATGCCCGCACATGCGACCCTTTTATATATTGGAGGTCGCTAGGTCGCATTTTTCATATGCAGTGGATAGAAAAAAATGGCTCTGACAGGTCGAATGGAGCGCGATTTTCCCGGGTAAGTTGCCATTTTTCCTCTTGTTGTTTCCTTTTTTATTATTCTTTCCAAATCCCTGCATGCCTCAGCCTTTAAATTGTCATTTGCCTCAGCCATTGCTTTCATTTCTTGCTTAGGGTTGTCCTTCTGATTCCAGTTTTCACCACACTTGCCTATCTCATCACAATTTCCTATCCAGCTTCACATGGCCTGTTCCCTACTCCAAAAGCTATCCTTTGACCTTGTATGGACCCATTTAGCCTTTTATTTTTCTAGTTAAAGGGAAAACAACTCCACGCTGCGCGCGCCCAAAACCCCCGCCAAGCCCTACTGCGACTTGCGACCCCGCGACCTAGTCGCCAGGTCGCAAGGTCGCATTCTCTCTGTTTTCTCGCAACTTGGGACCCCGCGACCCAGCGACTCAGTCGCAAGGTCGCACTTTTTCCATTGTCCGCAAGTTGTGACCCCGCGACCCAATCGTAAGGTCGCAAGGTCGCATTTCCGTTTTTTCCCGAAATTTGCGACCCCGCGACCCAGTCGCAAGGTCACATCCTCATCTTTTTTCACAATCCGCGACCCCGCGACCCTGCAACCCAGTCGCAAGGTTGCAAGGTCACACCTTGGCCATTTTCTTACAACCTGCGACCCCACGACCCAGTAGGCCATTTATTCAGTTTTTCCTGTGTCCTGCTTGAAATAATTGATAAACTGTAATTGGTCTTATATCTTCAGGGAATCTTTCTTATCTTGGGAATCTTTCATGAATATGACAGGTGAATTTGAAGCAGATTTGGAGTGTATACCTGTCCTCTCGGATTCCAGTGACATCGGACCTCCAGTGTCCCGGAAGAAAGACAAGCACTTGGCAGTGGAAGATGTGGAGATGGACATGCCAATGTCCCCACCCCGATATACAAAGATACTCTTTGCAAATTTGCCAAAGGGGATAGCATGCGATGGTACCAAGTGTACGCAGAGTTCGCCAAAACGAAATTCCCAGAAGACCTTCAGGATCGAGAGATATATTTACTGGTTAAAAGGTCCAAGCTACATCTCGCAGGTGTTCACCCGGCCATATTCCCATGCCCAAAGGTGATAGATTGGATTTTATAGAAAACAGATCCCAAGAAGTTCATGATCAGAGACAGCGAAGGAAAGGCTTTCACAATGCTCAAAGGCTCAAATGCCCATGTTTATTACTCTTTTCCTGACCGAGAAGAAGAATTCACAGAAGACGGGGCCATTGCCCATTCAGTTCCTGTAGTTGACACTATAAGGCAATGGTGGGAGGAGCCTGAGAATTTTAAGGTCAAGAAAGACCAGGAATATCTAGTGGCGAGCCTGAGAAAAGTATATAAATTAGTAGCCACCATGCTTTGTAGATTATACAGGCGTCCCGATGCCATCACCTTCAATGGTACATGGGCAACTCTCATGGAATATGTCACGGTGCACAACACCCGTTTCAACTGGGCTAACATATTGATGACCTCCATGCATACCAATTTATCCTCAGCATTGGTACCAGACGAAGGAATGCCTCCTGATTCTATATGGCCTCATATTTATTGGATGCCGTCTATTCAAGGTTGCATTTCGAAGGATGGGCACATAACTGGGATCCCACACAGACCCATGCAATTCATCTACAAACCAAGGTGTTTTTGGAATCCAGGTATAAACAAGAAATAGAGCCAATCTCCCAAGTATTCATCCTCGCTCTCTACAGAAAATTATTCGGCCAAGATGCCCCTTGCATGTCTTGGCGAGCCAGGGAGACGCTAAGCCAAGTGGCGCATTGGTTTCCTTTCACCAAATATACATTCATTCTAGTCTTTGGCTCATTCAGGGCACCACATGCTATGCCTCGTTTCGTTACAGACAGAGTGCTCATGCAAGAGGTCTGCTTCCAAATGTCCTCAGGTTTCTCTAGGGTCCTGTCCAAAGGTAAGAAGAAGCCGTGGCCCGCGCTACCCCTCACTATCGGCGCATACACAGCTAAATACTTTAGAGAGGTAGAGGCAGAGGGAGAAGAGATGAAAATTTATCACTTTAGGGCTTTAGAGTACCGAACATACGACCCGGAGCGGATAGTTTCTGAACATTGCAAGAAGGCTAAATTGAAATGGAACTATCAGCATGTTGAATGCCTGGGAGAAGATGAAAGAAGGAACTGGTACATTGCAGATAGACAACTTTCTCCGGGGGCAGACTCTGGCCAAGAAGACCCAGATGACCAAACCTTGGAAGAAAGGAGTCATAAATTAGAAGGTGCTTCTTCCTCTCTAGCTAAGAAGCCTCGGACCAATACAGGGCATAGTACCTCTACCCAACAGAAATAAATAGAGGCCAAAGCCCAACAAGAGAGAGAAAATCAAATGAAAGAGGACGAGGATAAACACAAGAAAAGCCTAAGGGCATAACAGAAGAAGAAGTAGGCCGAGGAGGCCAAGAAGGAAAAGGAGGAAAAAGAGGTGGAGGCTGCAGCAGAACGAGAACTCAAGAAAGAGCTAGACAAGGCGGAAGATGATCGCCAGAAGAAAGCAGAGCAAGATGCAGCAACCAAGCAGAAGAGGAAAGCCAAAATAGAAGCAGAGCTCAGACAGAAGAAAGAACATGAGAAGGTGGAAGCTGAATGCCTGCAAAGGGAAGAGGAGGAAAAGAAGAAGAATGAAGAAGAGGATGAAATGCTAGAAGACATCGAGGTATCTCCCCTTGAGGTACCTCTACTCAGTACATGAGCCACGCTCTCTAGTGCCGGCTCCTCCCAAGGGCAAGAGTAGGAGGTATTCGACCTCACCAGACTCAAATTCGATCAATTCTCCTTCAAAATCCGGCAAGAGAAAAGGAGAAGCCTGGCACAAAATCCTTCCGCCACATCCACGGTCGCAACCGTAAAAGACATAGTCCTTGATACTAGGACTAATCCCGTGATGATAGCATTGGCTGGCACAGCTTTCACTGTGGCCATGGAAGAAAATGTGACCAGAATGAGTAGAGAGATCATTTCTCTACAAAATAGACTACAAGAAGCTGAGCAGTGGGAGAAAAGGGCAGAACAGGAGAGGACGACACTGAAAGAGGAGGTTCAACAACTCTGAAACAAAACTCCTCTTGTCAATGAAGTTCCGCTTGCCATTCTAAAAGAGTGCGATGTATTAGAAGCGACCATGAGGCAAGTGTATGGGGAAATGTTCACCATAAAACAAACAGTCGCCCCATTGGTAAGAGCACGAGCGAAGACTAAGCAGAAGCATGGACAGCTGAAGGAGGCATCAGCTGCCTTGGATAGAATGATGGACTGGACAGTGCGGTACCCTCAGGCTCCTGAGCACTTTCCAAAGAAGGATTGGATTCATATGAAAGATTCCAAAGTCCAAATTCATATGAAAATGCTGTCCAAGGATAAGCTATCCAAGGATTTGGAAAAAGTAATGTTTGCATACGAGCACCTAATCAACGGCATTGAATCGATGCACATCCTTCACCATATTCCTTCGCTAGGGGCATTGGACGAGGGGAAAACCTGGGAACAAGTAGATCAAGAGATCCAGTCATTTCTGCAGCCCATTAAGCAAGCTGCTGCCGCTCCCAATCTTGTAGCATCACAAGAAAACCTGGGTCAGTTTCTTGTCACGCTAGTATGGATTTACACCAAGCTCGCCTCTCTTTCCAACCAGATCTCACAGAAGAGGGAAACTCTAGTCCCAAATGCTTTGGAATGCATGCATCGGTTGAAAGAAGAGGTCCCTCTGGTTTCTCCCATAGCAGCAGAGTACCAGACCTAGCAAGACTTCCTCAGAAAACAACAAATTGATGCCCCTGACCTCACAATTGCGTGTTCATCTCCATAGCCCAGTGGCAGTAAGTCGCTGATAGAATTTAGAGGCAGGTCGCAGGTCGCATCACCCAGCAAGGTCGTAGGTCGCACTCACCAGCCAAGTCGCTGGTCGCAGTTTCCTTCCAGGTCGCAAGGCAACTCAACAGGCAGGCAGGTGAAGAGTCAGGAAGCCCAAAGGGCAAGTTTTGATCTATAAAACTCCCTCCAGGGAAAATGTAAAGGATCTTTTTTTTGGGACTCAAGAGCTATACAACATTGTATTGAAATATAACACTCTTTTTGCATATGAATACAGATACCTGTTGAAACTCCTTTTGGATCTGATGTGTTTTGTTGTGCGAACACTATGAGTATTTCTATATAGTTTCAAAACATCTTTTGATTAATGAAACTGCACTCTTTAATGGCATCATTCATGCATTATGGTTTCATGTATTTGTGTTAATGATGTTCAGATTGATTGCTTACTTAATGGATGTTAATGACTTTGTTTATTAGCATTTCGTTTTATCTTTCAGGAAGTAAAGAGGCATCTTGCCATAAAGAACTGTTTCTTTTGTGGTCAGAATAGCCTACAAGCATAACCCCAAAGATTTGTTGTTAACAACACCTCCTTCGACGTGTATGCTTTATTATTTGTCTTGCTACGCATAGTGTTATATACGTGTTTAATGCATCAACCATGTATCTTGTATCATGTGAATAAGTGTGTGTCTGCAGGTTTGATCGAGTTCTTTTGAGACCAAAGGGAAGGTGACTTAAGTGGTAGCTGGACCCACACCTTGGACGGGATCCCTATTCCAAATGGTTCGACGTTTGATTGGGACTTTCTACCGGGGAGATCCCCTACTATTGGCCGGAAATTTTTTCCCGTCAACAGAATTGGTGCTAGAAGGAGGGCCTGATGGCATCCTCCCAGCATACAACCAAAATTCCATCACAAACTCCCCATGGGGAGGTCATAAACGACGATTCTATCCCTCCTCCATTGGAAGATATTCCAGGGGAGGAGGGTCCATATTATGAAATCACCAGAGAGCAGTTGAGAGCCTTGCACCCAGCTGCTCGCAATCTCATAAGGGATTTGTGATATGCCCCAATCATGAGTTTCTTGACCCATACTAGGACCCCTATTGAAAATATCACTCACAATGGTGCCCTGGTGAGTACCATACCCCAGTTGGTGAATCTCATGGTTGAAGACCTTGCCACCGCTGTTCAGGGTGACAAACCGATTCCCAAGCTCCAAGGAGGCGAAGAGGAGGAATTTGGTACCACTGAACCTTTCCCCGATCCTCAGCCCAACCAAGCCCAACCGAACAACAACCAGGCACACCCCCCACCTGGGTGAGGTGATGGAGATAGAGCCCGCAGGAATGAAGGTGAGGGGAATAGAGCCCGCAGAAATGAAGGCGAGGGAAATAGAGCCTGCAGAAATGAAGGTGAGGGGAATAGAGGCCACAGGACTGGAGGTAGAGGAGATAGAGGTCGTGGCCAAGGACACCGTGCCAACCATAATTGCCCAAACCCAAATAGGTTGCCTGTCCACAATTGGGGATATCTCAGAGACATGGCCAATCGTGAGAGATATCAAGATGAACACTCTCGCCATGAGGGAGAAGCATCGGTGTCAGGTACGGGGAGTGAATCTGAGCCTGAGTTCAGATGCCACCAGTAGGCTAGGAGAGTGCAACCGCTTGCTTAGATGGCCCAGTCCCCATTAGATCTTTTGGGCCCCCTCCATGACCTTCCTAGGCACCCTGAGAAGCATCTCCCCAAGTTTGATCCTGAGAAGGGCACCTTGGCCGAGGATCATATAAGCAGCTTCTATCTTTCCTTTCAAATCATGAGGGTTCAAACAGATGACGTTGCTTGCTACCTATTTCCGCACACTCTTGAAAACAAAGTGGCCACCTGGTACCGCTCCCTCCCAAGTGCCTCCATTACGTCATTGGACCAGTTCCATCGCGCATTATTGCAGAAATTTTCAGAGGATAAAAACCCTTCCATGCTCCTCACGGAGTTAAGTACCATTAAGTTCCATAGGAAAGAGAAGGTTAGAGACTTCAATCAGTGCTTTTCCACCATACTGCAAAAGTTCCCCCTCAACCTGGCGTTGGATGACTCTATTACCATAGACTACTATACAAAAGCTCTCCCCAGGGATATCTCCGTCTTCGTAAAACGCGAAGCTCGGCCCACCCTTGCAGCAAACTACGCAGCCGCCCTCAATGTAGAAAGAGACATGCTTTCTATAGGAGCCATCGATCACGAGGGGAGAGATAACCACAAATCAATCACGAAAAAGGGTCAGTCCTCCACAAACAAAACCACGGATAAGGATAAGGACGCTTTTGACTTCGAGAGTATAGCAAAGACCCTGAAGCTGTTGACAAATGAAGTCTCTGACCTGAAGAGGAAGGGTATAGAATCCATGACTAGCGCCAAGGCACCTAAGCCCTTTTTCAGAAAGAGAAACCCCAACACCAGTCGACCTCCATCTAAACCGAACGCTGTTCTCAACGTGGAAGAGATAGGAAAAGATAACTTATGTTCGTTCCACCAGGCTACCCACTCTGAAAAAACATGCCCACAAGGGATTGGCAGCATGACCGCAGTAGTAAACTAGCTTCTGGATGATCAAACCCCAGGGGATGTGGGGGAGGATGATGTTTCCGACCACGATGAAGATTCGCCCCCGGATGAAGAACCAGGGTCCTCGGTTCTTGCATTTGACGTTATCCGTGGGGACAAAAATCTTAACATCACTGATATCAACATGGCAGATAATCCTAAGGCCCCACCTGTGAGAAACTACAGCCTTAGGAGCAAAGGACTGGTCCCTGAACCATCCTTTGAGGAGAAGAAAAGGGCTTTCTTAAGGAAAATTCTACCCCCAGGGAATGAACAACAAGCTGCCCCTAAGAAGCCCACCACTGATAACACCCGAGAAAATTAGAAGAGAAAGCACCCGGTGGGGTCCCCCACAACCACTACCGAGCCCTGTCCGCAATCTGATTCCGCTTATAACATTGTAGAGGACATGAAGAAAACTAGGGCTAACATCTCCTTCTACGAGCTTGCCCGTATCACGAATAAATGAGAACTCATTCTTAAAGCCTTCGCCAATACCTCAACCACTAAGCCTGTGAGCAATACGTCAACAAAAGCTAGTCCGAGTGTTCAGTCTATTGTGAACGCCATCAATACAAATTCCAGGGGGTCTACTCCTCCCTTCCTATTATCTTTTGAGATTTTTAACTTCAACGTCCATAACTTTCTAGTTGACTCCGGCACATCCACTAACGTCATGCCCCTATCTGTTTGTAAGAAGCTGAACATCCGCCCGGGGAAAACTGACGCGAGGATCATTCAACTTGACAGATATCAGGTGCCAGCTGTAGGAGAACTGAATAACGTCATCATCTACCTTTCTTCTGATTCCAGAGTCCACCAATGTATCGACATTGTAGTTGTTGACATTCCAGAATCTTACGACCTATTACTCAGCAGAGACTGGTCCAGCAAGCTACAAGGATATTTCGCCACTGACCGGTCTCACCTGTGCCTTCCTTACAAGGGCCGGAATAACCAAATCAAGGTCAAAAGTGAGCCATATATGAAATATACTGTGATTGATTTGGACGCTACTAACAAACCCATCAGTTTTGCCCAAGAGGAACTTGGCATGTGCTTCTTGGAGGCCATTTTTGGATTTTATCATCCTCCTCAGTCTCCAGTAGACCCTGAGATCTAGTCTGAACTTACACTTGTCGCAGAAGACCAAGCCACTCCCGTCTCACATCAAGCTGAAGTCCTGCCCCAACCTACGACCCCAAAGGAGCCAGAAAATGACGTGTGGACCTTGTACTATGACGGTTCCAAAACCCATGACGGAGCTGGCGCGGGCTGCATTTTGCTAGACCCTCAAAAGAACAAATTCTTGATTTCGTGTTAGCTTGAGTTACAGTGCACCAAAAATACTGTTGAATATGAAGCTCTAATCCTCAGACTCAAGAAGGCATTGGATTTAAAGGTAAGGTGCTTACAAGTCATTGGAGACTCCGAGATCATTACTCGGTAGGTACGTAATACCATTCATTGTTTGTCTCCACATTTAAAAGCTTATCAACAAGAGGTATGGTGTCTTATTTCTGCTTTCGATGTGTTTGGAATTAAATCTATTCTTAGAATGCACAATGCAGCAGCTGACACTCTGGCTAATGCTGTTGCTAGATTTACCCCTTTGAGGGATGGCTTTTCTATTGAAGTTATATATAGACCCTCCGTGCCAGATAATATTAATAATTTACGCGTTTTTGATGATGATCAACAGATATTGGAGTTTATGCTCAACACTGAAGTATTCAAAGATGTGGCAATTGATGAGGCAGATCACAACCAAGCTTTGCAGGAAGAGCATGAAAGACGCAAGGAGAACTCCATGCCCAAGGGGATAGTGTCACTTGAAAAACTCTTTGATCTGCAAAACCAATTCTGCGGCCCCCCAAATACCAAAGTACAAAGTTCCATCTTGGCACATCGGCAAGTGAACTTGGGATCAGATGAGAACCTGAAGTTCATTAACCTTGGGAAAGACTGTACTGACGAAGAGACACAGGCTTTCACCCAACTATTTCGGAAGTATCGAGACGTATTTTCTTGGAAATATAATGATTTATGTACGTACGATACTCAGATTATTCAGCACGTGATACCCATGAGAGAAGGCGTGAAACCGTTCCAACAAAAGCTTAGAAAAGTGCATCCTACTTTAGAACCGATGATTCTGAAAGAACATAAGAAGATTTTGGATGCACGCATCATCTTCAAAGTTCGTCACTCCACATGGGTATCAAATTTGGTCCCGGTACGGAAGAAGTCTGGCGAGATCTGCTTATGTGTGGATTTCCAGAATTTGAATCGGGCCTCAAATAGACAATTACCCAGTGCCGCCCATGGAAAAAATATTGCAGGTTGTGTCTGGATCTGAGATGTTATCCTTGTTGGATGGGTTCTCTGGTTACAACCAGGTGCTGGTAGCTGAGCCAGACAGATTGAAAACTACCTTTCAGACCAAATGGGGAACATTTGCTTTCAGGCGCATGCCTTTTGGATTAATAAACGCGGGGGCAACTTTCCAACGGGCCATGGATATAGCTTTCCATGGTTTGATAGGGCAGAGCGTGGTAGTCTATTTGGACGACGTCACCATGTTTTCAAAACACCAGGGCGATCATTTACACCACCTCAAGAAAATCTTCGAGAGGTGTAGGAAATACGGGATTTCACTCAACCTGAAAAAGAGTGTTTTCGCTGTGGCGGAAGGAAATTTGCTGGGCCACATTATAACTAAGCAAGGCATTGTTGTAGATCCAGAGTGGGTGAAAGCCATTGCCCAGATTCCCTCCCCCTAGCAGTAAGAAATCAATGCAATACTTCCTGGGGAAAATCAATTTTGTCCGCAAATTCATATTGGATTTCGCCCAGATAGTCAGGCCTCTGCAAGGGATGATAAAAAAGAATGCAGTGTTCAAATGGAATCTGCCGGAGAAGGAGGCCTTCGACAAAATCAAGCAGACTATAGCTGAAGCACCATCCCTCCAAAGTCTAGATTTTAGCAGAGGTTTTATCCTGTATACTTTTGCTTCAGATTCATCACTTGCAACAGTCCTCACGCAGAAAGACGACAATAATGATGAACGACCCATATCCTTCATGAGTACTGGTTTACAAGGAGCTGAATTGAACTACCCTGAAATTGAAAAGAAAGCTTTTTCAGTCTACAAGGCGGTCAAACATTTCAGGCCATACATTTTGAAAAACCATGTCACGGTTTTCGTCCCCCACCCAGCTGTCCTCTCACTGTTTGTGCAGCAAGAGCTAGGCGAGAGGCAAGGCAACTGGGTGGCGTGCCTGCAAGAGTATGATTTAGAGTTTAAACCAGCACACATCGTTAAAGGACAAGGATTATGCCAAATGGCTGCAGAGGCTACAAGTTCACATGGAGTTGAAGAAGAGTGTTGGGAACATGAAATTGACATGTATCAGAGTGACCACGTGCCTCAGCAGAGAAGCCCTTCTTGGTACTTTGACATTTCAGGATACTTAGCCCAGGGCGTCCTAGACCCTACTCTAACTGCTCGACAGAAACGTGCGATAAGACTCAAAGCTGCGTCTTACCAGCTGATCCAGGGAAAGCTTTTCAAGAAACATTATGATGGGGTCATGTTACGGTGTTTGGAACATGATGAAGTGCAGAAAATCTTGACCGAGCTGCACGATGGACCAGCTGGAGGTCATTTTGCAGGCGATACCACCACCCATAAGATAATGCGCACAGGATACTACTGGCCAACCCTTTTTATAGATGCGCATGCATATGCCCGGAAATGCACTCAGTGTCAGAAATTCGCAAACCGGGAAGCGCGGCCAGCCGCTCCCCTACTATCAGTAGTAGTGGAGGAACCCTTTCAACAATGGGGTTTGGACGTCATTGGTGAAATCATACCTCACTCCTCCAAGCAACATCGGTATATTCTTACTGTTATCGACTATTTCACCAGGTGGGTCGAAGCAGCACCTTTACGCAAAATCAATGATTAAGAGGTAATAGAATTCATCACTCATTCCATCATCACCAGGTTTGGCGTTCCAACTTCCTTGGTTTTTGATAATGCAACTTACTTTTCATCTTTTAAATTATATGATTTTTCTCTGGAAAACGGTATTGTTCTTAAACATTCTGCAAATTATTATCCCCAAGGAAATGGGTTAGCTGAGTCAACTAATAAAAATCTTATCCGCATCATTAAGAAGACCCTGCTGTCCCACCAGCGCAACTGGCACAACGCCCTTCACAATGCACTTTGGGCCGACCGTGTCACGCCCAAATCCTCCTTAGGCACCTCTCCATATTTTCTCATGTATGGAAAATAAGTTGTTCTTCCTCCCCATTTATCTCTCCCTGCCCTTCAGTTATCCCAAGAATGTCATGGTACCCCATGCCCCACCTTGCAGACTTGGATCGACACCCTGCTGAAGTTGGAGGAAGAAAGACAAAAAACCCGAGAAAATTTCGCCATCCACCAAAGCCGAATCAAGAGATGGTTTGATAGAAAATCCGCAGGGAATAAAAACTTTGAGGTAGGAGACCTAGTCCTGAAGTGGGATAAAGCTCACGAAGAAAAAGGAAAACATTCCAAGTTCCAAGCACTGTGGATAGGTCCTTTCCAAGTTAAGGAGAAATTAGGTTCCCACGCGTTTAGACTGCAAAATCTTAAGGGGAAAGTCGAGGTCCTCCCGGTAAACGGGCATGACCTCAAACATTACTTCACTTAGCAGCCCTTAGAGGGCTATCTTATTCTTGTACCATAGTTTCCATTTTCATCCCTTTTGTCAAAAAAAAATAAAAAAATGTAAAAACGGAAGGACTTGTCAGAGCCTCGCAATTAGCACACTACAAAAAGTTCTATGCTGATGGAAGGCCTTCTCCTGATAGACACGAAGGTGGTAAAATCTTGCTTGTTACCAGCACCTAAAGATAGCACATGATCCAACTCCAACCATCAAACGGGGAGCCCACCTAGCAAGTTTGAGAGGGTGTCTGCAGAAGAAAGTGCGATGCAGTCGTAACTAGATCAGAAGGGAACAAAGGTACTCCATGCTACGTCAGGGCATCCGGAAAAAACCAAAGTCCTCATACCAGACCAGGAGCAACCTCTTTGCAAGTAAAATAATTCGGGATCCCTCATCCACCCAGGCAGAAAATTTCCCATCTCAAATAAGTGCCACGAGCACATCTAAATAAGTGCCTCAGGCACATTCAAAATAAGTGAAATAGCACACTAATAAAGGGTAAAGGATTGAGAAAGGCTTCCTGCGCAGAGAGGTGATGTAACGACTCCACTGGGGTACTGACCAGGCTCGCTGGCAGCGGAGCAACGTTCACGATTCCTAGGTAGTGACTCCGCCGGGACCGAGAGGTTCGCTGGCAGCGGAGCAACATGATGAGGACAAAATAACCGTACCGGACCCTGTAGCCGCCTAGAGTTCTCCAACCCTTTCGGTTTAGAGACCTAAAGAAATGAAATTCGATTAACCAGCACCCGAACAAGCCAACAGGCTAATCAACCTCGCAAGGTGCCCAAAAGCTAGGCAGTGTTGACCTTAAGGTAAAAGGAACAGCTAGCGAAGGCCCCTCCCTCCCCCCTCCAAGGCTAACCATCGACAGAGACTCTGAGGTCGTCTAGTGAATCGCCATTTGTTGTAGCCTCTACAACACCCTCCAAAAATCCCCCCCCACTTTAAAATTTTTTGGAGCCCCTTGAGCACAAAGAAAATCTAAGTAAAAAGTCAGGAAGACTAATTCGCAGAGTCGCAAATCCTAAATTTGTAGAAAACTGCGACCCCGTGACCTTGAGGTCACCATGTTGCAAGGTCGCAAGGTTGCATTCCCTGCGAACCACCTCAACGTGCGACCTTGCGACCTCATTAAATTCTCGCACGTGCGACCCTTTTATATATTGGAGATCGCTAGGTCGCATTTTGCATATGCAGCGGATAGAAAAAAACGGCTCTGACAGGTCGACTGGAGCGCGATTTTCTCAGGTAAGTTTTCATTTTTCCTCTTGTTGTTTCCTTTTTTATTATTCTTGCCAAATCCCTACATGCCTCAGCCTTTAAATTGTCATTTGCCTCAGCCATTGCTTTCATTTCTTGCTTAGGGTTGTCCTTCTAATTCCAGTTTTCACCACACTTGCCTATCTCATCACAATTTCCTATCCAGCTTCACATGGCCTGTCCCCTACTCCAAAATCTATCCTTTGACCCTGTCTGGACCCATTTAGCCTTGTATTTTTCCAGTTAAATGGAAAAAAATTCCACACCACGCGCGCCCAAAACCCCCGCCAAGCCCTAGCTCGACTTGCGACCCCGCGACCTAGTCATCAGGTCGCAAGGTCACATTCTCTTTGTTTTCTCGTAGCTTGTGACCCAGCGACCCAGTGACTCAGTCACAAGGTCGCAAGGTCGCACTTTTTCCATTGTCTGCAATTTACGACCGCGCGACCCAGTCGCAAGGTCGCATTTCCATTTTTTCCCGAAAATTGTGACCCCGCGACCCAGCGACCCAGTCGCAAGGTCACATCCTCATTTTTTTTCACAATCTGCGACCCCGCGACCCTGCGACCCAGTTGCAAGGTCGCAAGGTCGCACCTTGGCCATTTTCTTACAACCTGCGACCTCGCGACCCACTAGGCCATTTATTCAGTTTTGCTTGTGTCCCACTTGAAATAATTGATAAACTGTAATTGGTCTTATATCTTCATGGTGTCTTTCTTATCTTGGGAATATTTCATGAATATGATAGGTGAATTTGAAGCAGATTTGGAGTGTATACCTGTCCTCTCGGATTCCAGCGAAATGGGACCTCTAGTGTACCAGAAGAAAGACAAGCACTTGGTAGTGGAAGATGTGGAGATGGACATGCCAATGTCCCCACCCCTGATATACAGAGATACTCTTTGTACATTTTCCAAAGGGGACAACATGCAATGGTACCAAGTGTACGCGGAGTTCACAAAAACGGAATTCCCAGAAGACCTCCCGGATCGGGAGATATATTTATAGGTTAAAAGGTCCAAGCTACATCTTGCAGGTGCTCACCCGGCCATATTCTCGTGCCTAGAGGTGATAGATTGGATTTTACAGAAAATAGATCCCAAGAAGTTTGTGATTAGAGACAGCGAAGGCAAGGCTTTCGCAACGCTCAAAGGCTCAGACGCCCATGTTTATTACTCTTTGCCTGAGCGAGAAGAAGAATTCATAGAAGACTGGGCCATTGCCCATGTAGTTCCTGTAGTTGACACTATAAGGCAATGGTGGGAGGAGCCTAAGAAGTTTAAGGTCAAGAAAGACAAGGAATATCCAGTGGCGAGCCTGAGAAAAGTATATAAATTAGTAGTCGCCATGCTTTGTAGATTGTACGGGCGCCTCGATGCCACCACCTTTAACGGCACATGGAAAACTCTCATGGAATATATCACGGTGCACGACACCCGTTTCAACTAGGCTAACATATTGATGACCTCCATGCATACCAATTTATCCTCAGCATTGGTACCGGATGAAGGAATGCCTTCTGAATTATATATGGCCTCATATTTATTGGATGTCATCTGTTCGAGGTTACATTTCGAAGGATGGGAACATAACTAGGATCCCACACAGACCTTTGCGATTCATCTACAAACCAAGTTGTTTTGGGAATCCAGGTATAAACAAGACATAGAGCCAATCTCCCAAGTATTCATCCCCGCTCTCTACAGAAAATTATTCGGCCAAGATGCCCCTTGCATGTCTTGGCGAGCTAGGGAGACGCTAAGCCAAGTGGCGCATTGGTTTCCTTTCACCGAATATACATTCATCCGAGTCTTTGGCTCGTTCAGGGCACCACATGCTATGCCTCGTTTCGTTACAGATGGAGTGCTCATGCAAGAGGTCTGCTTCCAAATGTCCTCAGGTTTCTCCAGGGTCCTGTCCAAAGGTAAGAAGAAGCCGTGGTCCGCGCTACCCCTCAATATCGGTGCATACACAGCTAAAGACTTTATATAGGTAGAGGCAGAGGGAGAAGAGATGAAAATTTATCACTTTAGGGCTTTAGAGTACCAAACATATGACCCGGAGCGAATAGTTCCCGAACATTGCAAGAAGGCTAAATTCAAATGGAACTATCAGCACGTTGAACACCTAGGAGAAGATGAAAGAAGGAACTGGTACAATGCAGATAGAAAACTTGCTCTGGGGGTAGACTCTAGCCAAGAAGACCCGAATGACCAAACCTTGGAAGAAAGGAGTCATAAATTAGGAGGTGCTTCTTCCTCTCTAGCTAAGAAGCCTCAGACCAGTACAGGGCATAGTACCTCTACCCAACAGAAAGAAATAGAGGCCAAAGCCCAGCAAGAGAGAGAAAAGAAAATGAAAGAGGACGAGGATAAATGCAAGATAAGCCTAAGGGAATAACAAAAGAAGAAGCAGGCTGAGGAGGCCAAGAAGGAAAAGGAGGAAAAAGAGGCGGAGGCTGCAACAGAACGAGAACTCAAGAAAGAGCTAGACAAGGTGGAAGATGATCACCAGAAGAAAGTAGAGCAAGCTACAGCAGCCGAGCGGAAGAGGAAAGCTGAAATAGAAGCAGCGACAGAAGCAGAGCTCAGACAAAAGAAATAACATGAGAAGGCGGAAGCCGAATGCCTGCAAAGGGAAGAGGAGGAAAAGAAGAAGAAAGAAGAAGAGAATGAAATGCTAGAAGACATCGAGGTATCTCCCCTTGAGGTACCTCTAGTCAGTACATGAGCCACGCTCTCTAGTGCCGGCTCCTCCCAAGGGCAAGAGTAGGAGGTATTCGACCTCACCAGACTCAAATTCGATCAATTCTCCTTCAAAATCCGGCAAGAGAAAAGGAGAAGCCTGGCACAAAATCCTTCCGCCACATCCACGGTCGCAACCGTAAAAGACATAGTCCTTGATACTAGGACTAATCCCGTGATGATAGCATCGGCTGGCACAGCTTTCACTGTGGCCATGGAAGAAAATGTGACCAGAATGAGTAGAGAGATCATTTCTCTACAAAATAGACTACAAGAAGCTGAGCAGTGGGAGAAAAGGGCAGAACAGGAGAGGACGACACTGAAAGAGGAGGTTCAACAACTCTGAAACAAAACTCCTCTTGTCAATGAAGTTCCGCTTGCCATTCTAAAAGAGTGCGATGTATTAGAAGCGACCATGAGGCAAGTGTATGGGGAAATGTTCACCATAAAACAAACGGTCACCCCATTGGTAAGAGCACGAGCGGAGACTAAGCAGAAGCATGAAAAACTGAAGGAGGCCTCAGCTGCCTTGGATAGAATGATGGACTGGACAGTGCGGTACCCTCAGGCTCCTGAGCACTTGCTAAAGAAGGATTGGATTCATACGCAAGATGCCAACGTCCAAATTCGTATGAAAATGCAGTCCAAGGATAAGCTACCCAAGGATTTGGACAAACTAATGTCTGCATATGAGCACCTGATCAATGACATCGACTCGATGCACATCCTTCACCATATTGCTTTGCTGGGGGCATTGGACGAGTGGAAAACCTGGGAACAAGTAGATCAAGAGATCCAGTCATTTCTGCAGCCCATTAAGCAAGCTGTTGCCGCTCCTGATCTTGTACCGTCACGAGAAAACCTGGGTCAGTTACTTTTCATGCCAGTATGGATTTACACCAAGCTCGCTTTCCAACCAGATCTCACAGAAGAGGGAAACTCTAGTCCCAAATTATTTGGAATGCATGCATCGGTTGAAAGAAGAGGTCCCTCTGGTTTCTCCCATAGCAGCAGAGTACTATACCTGGCAAGACTTCCTCAGAGAACAGTAGATTGATGCCCTTGACCTCACAATTGCGCGTTCATCTCCATAGCCCAGTGGCAGTAAGTCGATGATAGAATTTAGAGGCAGGTTGCAGGTCGCATCGCCCAGCCAGGTCGCAGGTCGCACTCACCAGCCAGGTCGCAGGTCGCAGTTTCCTTCCGAGTCGCAAGACAACTCAACAGGCAGGCAGGCGAAGAGTCAGGAAGCCCAAAGGGCAAGTTTTGATCTATAAAACTCCCTCCGGGGAAAATGTAAAGGATCTTTTTTTTGGGACTCAAGAGCTATACAGCATTGTATTGAAAGATAACACTCTTTTTGCATATGAATACAGATACCTGTTGAAACTCCTTTTGGATCTAATGTGTTTTGCTGTGCGAACACTATGAGTATTTCTATACAGTTTAAAAACATCTTTTGATTAATGAAATTGCACTCTTTAATGGCATCATTCATGCATTATGGTTTCCTGTATTTGTGTTAATGTTGTTCAGATTGATTGCTTGCTTAATGGATGTTAATGACTTTGTTTATTAGCATTTCGTTTTATCTTTCAGGAATTAAAGGGGCATCTCACCATAAAGAACTGTTTCTTTTCTGGTCAGAATAGCCTACAAGCATAACCCCAAAGATGTGTTGTTAACAACACCTCCTTCGGTGTGTATGCTTTATTATTTGTCTTGCTATGCATAGTGTTATATACGTGTTTAATGCATCAACCATGCATCTTGTATCATGTTAATAAGTGTGTGTCCGCAGGTTCGATCGAGTTCTTTTGAGACCAAAGGGAAGGTGACTTAAGTGGTAGCCATACCCACACCCTGGACGGGATCCCTATTCCAAACGGTTTGAGGTCTGATTGGGACTTTCTACCGAGGAGATCCCCTACTGTTGGTCGGACAATTTTTCCCTTCAACACAACCAAAAGCAAAAAGTTCCATTCCTGAAGATGAAGTTGAAGAATGATCCAAATTGATGTTGTTATTCTTCATTGTGGCTTCTAAGGCTTCCATATTCTTAGAACATTTGGACTCTATATGGCCATCACAATTGCAAAAGTTGCAATGTCTATCTGTCTTCTTCCCTTTGTTTTTATTTGCTTGATCATGTTGGTGATTTGATTTTTCATTTTTTTGTTGAAATTTCATAGGACCCTTGTTTGGTTTAGGACTATAATTTTTAGGATACTGCTTCTTGAGATTCTTTTGATATGATTGTTTTTGGGCTACTAAGGCTTTCTTAGAAGCATTTCCAAGAGTGATAAGACCAAGGTGTAATATTTTTTCTTGTTCTCTTATCAAAGAATCACAAAAGGAATCAAAAGAGGGATTCTTGTAGGTGGTTCCTGAAGAAATGATGGCTTCTCTAGTGGAATGGAAGGCGGAAAAAAATACAGAGTACGCAGGACCAAGCTTAGCAAGAGTGCAATAGATGAGGCTACCATCTTCCTTTTTGACCTTACAACCTTCTAAAAGAAGTCTAAGGGTCTTGAATTTGGACAAAAAATCTTCAATAGAGGAGAAATTATTAGGGTCCAAAGTAAGCAACTCATTTTCAAGCTGGTGGGCCCTGATTTGATTTTGAATGCCAAAGATAGAATTTAGCTTTTCTAGGGCTTTATCAAGGGTGTCAATGTCAAGGATCTGAAATTGAAGATCTTGAGAAATGGACATTCCTATCAACCCTCGTGCTTGATCTTGTATATTTTTCCATTTAGGAACTTTATCATCATCAGAAGGTTTAGTTTCTTGACTTGTGGCTATTCTATAAAGCCCTTTACTTCTACGTATATCTACCATGTGAGGTAGCCATTGGAAATAATTGGTGCTGTTAAGAATAATCAGGCATGAACTTTCCATTTTTAAAAAAAAATAAAGCGGACAAAAGCTGAAACTAACTAATCCAATTGAAATATCTCAAAAACTTAGGCCATTAAAAAAAAAACTGCTCAAGAAACGGCTTCCAGATGAGGAAGTTATGCCCTTTTGAAAACACGAGTCAAGGGGAGCGTTAGTTTGTTGTACTAACGCTTTGTTTTAGAGGATCCCCAGTGTTACTAACGCACATTTCAAGAGCAAGGAGTGTGCTATAATGAACTGGTAAAGAGCAGAGAGTCGCGTTAATGGGCCTTTACTTAGAGTGATTTTGAACTAATGCGGGTTAATTTCCAAACAAATTTTTAAGAAAAAAAACTCTCTTTAATTTGTTTGGCTGTCAATTGTTCTTCTGTGTGTATGATTTTTCCTACACACAACGACGAGAAAAAAAATAAATTCAGGCCTTACGGAAAAATGTTATATTTTCAGTTTGCCTTACTGGAAACTATCTATTTTTACTATTTTTGATTTCCCGAGATTGCACAAAGACGCGGGGAAAGAGCATACATAGTAAAAAAAACTTCTTCCTGTTTCTAATTTGCCGATATTGCACACAGTGCAAGGAAAAGAGCATACACAGATAAGATGATATAGATCTGGAAAATAAATAAAATATAAAAACTAAAATAAACAGAGGGAATTGAGCAGAACTATTAACAAATATAACTGCAAAATAGATACTTTACTCCAGATCTAAACTAACATAACTTGGGAAACTGAAAACATTTTCGCATGAAACGAAAGGTGTTCCTAACTGTAATAGATGCTCTAGACACAACAAAGTAGTTCTCCAAGCCCGAATTTTTTTATAAATAATAGATCTAGAAAACAGCGGTCGCATGCAGTCAAACCAGCTTTGGATTTGGATCAACAATGGATACGGCCCTCAAAATATCTTCGATACCATCTAGGAATTTATAGGGTAAGTTCTGTAGATCAAGAACCAAAGGTCACCGATCACAAACAGATCACAAATCAGTACACCAGTATAATCACATGGTTAAAACCCTCGAAGAGGGAAACAGTCCATGGCCTGAGCCAACGTGACCACTTCAGGAAATTTATTAATATAGGAGGGAAAGTTACATATGTTTCTCTCATAAATGTTTAACCTAGAAATGACCCTCCAAGTTCTTTAAATAGAGATCATGGACCAATCAGGTGTTAAGCCATGGATCAAGTGTCGTTAATACCGAGGAGAGAGATAACCGTCGGATCACTACAAATCGTGACCATAGGATTATAAGTTACAAATGTACATGGTAAAGAAACACACTTTACCTAACTCTACACTAGAATAAGTTATTATTAGATATTTCCTATGTGTCGGAATATCCTAACATTTATAAATAGGGACCCTTTAGAAATAAATAGGAAATCATTTTAATTTCCTATACAGAAAACTAGGAAATAAATATTTTCTTTTAAAAGTTTTTGCTTTATTTTTCTTAAGCACATCACAAATCTCATATCTTATGAATTTCAAAGACTCATAAACTTTAAAATGTGCAAGCCACGATATGCGCTCAACTTTTCCAAAGATATGTTTGAACTTTGCAAAAACTTCAATCATCGTTATATTTACTTTATCGCATCGCACCTCACTTAAAGAATCAAAATACATTAAAAGAAAATAAATATAAGTTGTGACTCCACGGACCCAACAAGAAAATAAAGAAATGAATATAAAACCTTTACTCACTTAAAGAATCAAAATACATTAAAAGAAAATAAATATAAGTTGTGACTCCAAGGACCCGACAAGAAAATAAAGAAATGAATATAAAACCTTTGGTAATCGCAGTCACTTAAGTTTTGCAAAAAAGTGCAATTTGCATTTCGCACAAATTATAACATACGCCAAATTGTTATCCTATAAAAGTTGCGATCTGTGATTTGCACAAATCGCATTTCTCGGTCTTTAATGGTAAGTATTACGAATGGTTCTAAATTATAACTTGTGATATGAATGCCGATGACATTTAATGGATCAAGCATGTGAAGCAACGTGTAGGTCTTAACGGCTTTAAAGTGATTGATATATTTACGCGTGGAGGTGTATGAGATATTAATTCAAAGATTATAATTGATGATTGATGTTATATCTTGATAGATTTATATCCACTTGCGTGTGTTTGAAATAGATGATAGATTTGTCTCTTTGATACTCTATACTTGTAAAATTTGCTCTGTTTTCAAGAAACCATTTAACAGATTGAGGAAGAGAAAAATGAGCAAAAGGGCAAAGAAATTTCTCAGACGTCATCTAATGAAGATACAAAGATGTCTCCCTTATTTTCAGATACCTCTTACAACAAATATTGCGGCAGTTCAACATGAGAGGCAATGTATAAGATTTTTGAAAGCGAAGGACCAAAGGTGATAGCCAAAGTTTCTTTGACAGGCACGACATCTACCTCCAACGCAACTCTTTTTGACGTTGCATGCTCATACGTCCATAGGATAGCTACAAGACCAAATATTCTCCCTTACACAAATATGGTTAAGTGGGTAATTGATCGCTTAAACATTGAAGATAGAATGTTCAAGAATTCGAAGGGAGAAACTATGGGTTCTTTTAGGGGAGAATATTTAACAACAATGTACCATCTACCACCCCCGCAGCAGAAATATGAAAAAGACTTTTTGCAAAAATTTAGAGGAGATCATCCAGATCTTATTAAAGTCATCAAAGAATGGAAGAAGGAACAGGGGAAGTTGAAGAAATATAAGCTTGGTACGTACCTAATTACCCAAATTCATAATCCTTACTGTTATGCTGCCAGTATGTTATGTAGATTATTTGCCAAACCTGGTAGCACTAGATTCTCAATAGAATGGGTTCCCCCGATTTACGCAATCGTCAATTCATCAATATTGAATTTGGAAAACATATTATCTAATAACCTAGCCAAGCACATTACCGAAAATAGGAATAAAAGGAGTATCTCATTAAGAGAAATACCTTCGTTTTATATGTCTGCCTATGTCATGGACACTATCTATTTTACTTCTAGTTTTCCTACCATGGTATGGAAATGGACTACCCAAGACCCTACCCCAATTCATATTCACCACAGAGAACTCTGGGATTCAGACTTCCACCTACACTTATATAAAATCTGTTACGGAGTCATATTGTCTATGCACTAGATGATTTTCAATAAAAAGTCCCCTAGGGTTTCTGAAGAAGCCAATGTAGACATTCTTCCTATAGCTAGATGGTTTGTAGAGGAGAATTTTACATATATTAGACTATTCAGGAATTATGCTTCTCCCCATGTTTTACCCTATTACATTCCCAATAAGTTACTTGAAAAATAAATAGCCTATCAGTTTTTAATGGTGTTCCAAACAACTGAAAGATGCTAAAAAGGCTATTTGGCCTAATTACCCTGTACAGTGTGGCACGTTTGCACTATCTGACATTGGCCATAGTTACAAGGAAGTTTCCAAAATTCATTTATTTAAATAGGCAGTAATGCCAAAAAAGGCTATATGATCCAAATGATGTGATTAAAAATTACATCATAGAGATTAAGTTAAAGCCTTTTATAAAGAAGGAAGATGGATTTTGTTGGGCCAGAATTGTAATCTACGGATAAACTACACTTCCCTAGACTGGTGTCTAGTCTAGAACAACAAATGAAAGAATACACTACCCTTTTTCCTAACTCAGAACAGATACACAGATAGGATTGGATGCTTACTTGTTTCAGTCGCTTCCAAATGGCTCCTTTCTGTCGCTTCCACTACAGCTTCAAATTCAAGCGGTTTCAAATAGCTGAATGCTTCCTGCAAGAAAGAACATTGAAACAACAAAAGATGCAATAATATAGATATCTATTCAAGTTAATTAGCCAAATTAGTTAAGCATAAACTACATTCATCAACCAAGATCTTACAACATGGAAAATCAAAATTATCATAGATGCATGTAGGGAAAAACAAGAAGTACTCTTTACTGATGATAGAAGGAGAGGTTACAACCTAGTGATTGATTTGTTGAGACCTTCCAGCAAAGTTCCCAAGTCTCATCACAGCATAATTCTCTCCAGCAACAGCTCCAAAAATCAAACTCTCTATTGAAAATTCTCCAGCATTTCCCTACTCAAATTCTTCCTTTCAAACACTTAGATTTGTGTTCAATTTATAGATGAACTGTAGGTTTTTTTGCAATAAATTGCATTCCAAAAATAGGAAAGACATGTTTTCCAGTCATGTAGATGTCAAATGGACACTTGGATCCGAAGCATGACACATGTGAACCCTTCTAGAAGACATTGGCCAAGTGGAGATTCCAGAACAATGAGAATTTCGCTCCCAATGTGACCAACACAACTTTGAATGTCGGGAAGTGCTTTGCAGAGAAGCCTTGAATGGGGATACTTGCATATGCAACACACTTAGGCCCTTTAGAGCCTATGTTGGTGAGCTCCCACATGTTTAATAATAAGCTTCAAACCATGGAAAATCCTTGCTTTGATGAAAGTTATTTGTTTGATTTATGTTGTTTCCTGTTTTAGGGCATATAGCAACTGAGATGATAGGGAATGATAGAACCTTTGATCATCGGTCCTGGAGATGATGCCTAGTTAACCAGGTCATTGGGAATGGTGCCCAAATTGACCTATAACAATTACCCCCTAACGCATGAGATCCAAATAATAAGAACATTTGATTGAGATGCTTTACACTGTGATGAGCCTGGAAACAAAGTGGAACAGTCACCTGCATCAATATTACAATAAATTACATCATGATAAATCCTCTATTGATCATAATTACTGAGGGTAGGCTTTCCCATAGTCAGCACATAAAACAATCTAATAACATGTACATAATTCAGAAAGTCGCCTACATTGGAATGTTGCCCAGATGCAGACATCGCCTATAGAGATAGGCCCATGTTTGGATGAAAATATGTATGTAAGGTCATTGTATAGATGATGTGTACAACAATCCTGAAATTGCAGCCCAGATGGCTGAAACTAGATTCGGGGTCTTCTTATCTCATTCACTCGATCATTCGGGTACAAGTCTAGCCATGCGAATATATGATTTGTCGTCAAACATGGAAAGACATCGTTTGATTATCAGCCAATAATGTGAGTTGTTAACAAACGCGAGAGAACCACCATTAATGAAAATGGCCCTCAAGGTACTACAATACATTTTTTAAGGCGTGAATAGATGATTTTATGTCAAACGCCAAACAAAATATTTCGGTCAAAAGTCCGGAAGTGTCGATGCTGTAACAAGCCTCATGGTACTGGAATCTAATGTTTCTAAGTGAACTTCCTGGATATTGATTTTTCATCGACAGGAAGTCACCTTATTGCAAAAATGGAGTTACTGATTTCGGAGACAAGGGTATGACTTGATATAGCAATTTTCAAGGTTGACGGTCATGAAAATGAATGTTTACGAGTATTGCAGATGGATGAGTTCAAAATCACTGGATGACTTCTCTTGAACATATCGGCGACACTGTGATGAGTTGGCAGCATTGACCCAAAACCAAAGTGAAGGTATGATGAACCATAGGCGTGAATGAACCATCAAGATGATTATCCAACCCAAGAAGTCATAGACATGGAGTGAAAGAAGTGTCATGTTCAAGAGCGACTTGCTACCAAAAGGAAACTTTGCTTTCTTTTCCCAAATTTTCCTCGGTCATTTGTCAACCAGTACCTCTTTATTTTTTAACAAGCTTGAGGAGGATAACATTTGCTTGATCTATAATTCAACCCTTCGGGTGAATAAAGAATAAAGTATCGCTATTTAATAATTTAACAAGTCTAGTGATGAATGAAACTCGATTCTTGCCATGATTGACAAGCCTGTCGCTATTTTATGTTTTAACGAGCTTAAAGACAGTGATAGACCAGTCCTTTTTCATGTTTAGAGAGTCTGAAAAAGTGGACGAAAGAGGACTCCAAAAAGTATTTTTTCGTATATTTATCTCTCAGATCCAAAAAAGTGTAAAATAATATCTGAAAGAACCTCTTTGGTCATGTTTAACCAAGGTATTCATTTTTCGTAAGTAATCCATCTTAGTCCGGAAAAGGGTTAAACTTATACTGAGTAGATATCAGTTCATTTACTTTAACGAGCTCAAAATGACAAGTGCTTGGCAATATTTTCACATTATCGTAGTCTGAAAAGAGCTAAAAGAAGACTCCAGGGGTTCCTTTTTCGCTGTTATAGAAGCTCGAAAAAGAGATAAAAGTGCGCTTCAAATCCTTTTTCGTTTTTAACAAAGCTAGAAAAATAAGGAGAAAAAGTATGCTTTGTGGTCAATTATTTCTTGAAATAAATCTGCACGATTAACCTATTCGTTAGTTGTATTTCCTGTTCAGAACAACATCAAATGGATTAAAAATACCTATTTCACGATAAAAAAATAATAATAAAACCATAGTCATAGCAATAATTTTAACTTGCAAGTAATTAAATGACTATATAAAGAAGTTTCACTATTCATTTTTACCATTCCATAGTTACCATTTGCATTTTGGAGCTCTGAACCTGATTTTTCCCTCGAACTTCAGTCGTTGATTGCGGTCGTTTCAGTGGATGGATTTCATTGTCGTTTGATATAGGTCAGTAGTAAAAACCTCCTCTTTCTTTAAGTATTCATTTCATTACCATCCCTTGCAAATTTTTAGGGTTTTGAGGCCCCTAGGGTAAATTTTGCCCAAAATGAGGGCAACACACCCCTGAATGTAGAAACCTGCATTGCATAACAGGTACAATGAAGTGTACCTACATGTGCAACACACTGTCTCAGCCCAGGGAGTGCGTTGGGCGCAGTTGAATTTTTTTGTTTTCATGCTGTGTCCAAAATTTGCCTAGTTTTTTGCAATGAATGGTATCTAATGGATCTTATGGCTGATTTTCAGGTTTCCATCGGATTATAATGACAATTACATGGAGAGAAAGAGAACATGAAGAACAAGATATGATTGCATTGAATGATCTGGGTACTGTAAGAGCTTTAAGAGATTGCAGGCTACTTAAGTACTTCAAATTGTCAAGAATGAGGCAACAAATAGAACTCTTGGAGTTCCTTGTTCGAGCATGGGATCCGGCGATAGAGGCATTTCACATAAAAAATCAAGTGTTGTCCATAACAGTTGAGGATGTGTATTTTCTCACAGGTTTGTTGAGGAGAGGTTTTCCCATTTCACTCACAGGATCTACCATTGGAGGAGAGACAGTGAGGGATTATGTTATGCAGTATTGCTATCCAGGGTCAGAACCTAGCAAAGATGGAAAAATAAACATCCGTGATGTCAGGGATTTTCCTTTGAGAACCATCCTATTCACGATTTCTAAACTAGCTAGAACCGTTACACTCCATGTAGCGAACAGATCGTATATGCAGTATGCACTAGAATGTTTAGAGCCTATAGTTTTCAATTGGTCTGAAGCTATTCTACCTCAGATAAAGGAACAACTAAATAAAGCAAAGGGAGGAAGGAAGAAAAATTTCAGTTATGGTTCCATCCTTATCTCTTTTTCTTTGGAACAGATTCCACTGATGTAGCCACAACATGTAACATTGGATATATCCATTCCTAGAGATCCTCGAATGTAGAGATGGGTAGAACTCATGGGTTCGCATTCAAGCTAATCAATTGTTGTGTTCTCGACTGCATTCTTCACCTGATTCAGGCGACAAATCTTCGCCATCGATGAGTATGTATATGCAGGCGTCGACTTCTGAGGAGATCTAGATCTAGTTTTACCATAAGGTGCTTAGTGGGGTGCAATAGGTAAGATTGATTTGACCATGTTTTTTTATTTTTATAAGTTTTATACAAATGTTTTTGTGTTTTGATTTCTTTCCAAGAATAAACTGAATATTTTAAGGTAATGCAGATATCGGTCACGTTCAGCCAGTAGAGGAACCAGAGCGCAAAGTGGATGCGCCAGCAGAGAGGGTTGTCGGGAGAGCAGTCCTTCAGGACCTTGATATGGCTGAGACTCTTGCTGAGCTCCAGTAGCACATAGATGGATTGACCTTCGGGATTATGGATTACCAAATCGAAGAGCTTCCCATGCGACTGTAGCGACACACAATTGGGGTTTCTAACCGTTGAATGCGGTTGCTCCGTAGGATTGCTAGATCTATAGCGTGCTATCATGAGCACCACTAGTTTACTTATGACTTTTTGCATACATTTTGAGGTCAGATGACCAACGTGTCTTGGGCACAAATTTTGTAAAAACCCTATAACTATCTATCTATATGTTTTCAGAGTTTTTCCTATGTTTAATGCGCAATCCTATTCAATGATGTGAATGTTTTCTTTACCTATGTCGCAGATGTCTATCTAAAACTTGATTAGCTAATGAACCAGTTAAAGTTTTCAGATTTCTAGAAATGTGTTGGTATTGAATGAAATCAAAATGTCTCTCCAAAAGTCGAACTCTTAGGAACAATCTAAGAAGTGTTGGATTTCTAACAGTATAAATACTAGTAAGTTGTAGTACCACAAATTGTGATTCTAACCTTATGATTATGTGGTTAATACCAAATGAAATGGAATCAGAGATAATTTCAATCAATGTGCTATACTCAGTGATATTATTCATCAATATACTGATACAAATCCCTTGAAAATTCACTAACTCGCCGTTCGAAGCGAAAATGGCCCACCCTGCAAAGGATAGATTCTGCGTACTACAACTAGCACCATCAACATATCCATAAAATGGTTCTAAAGATTCAAACATCTGCATAAAATGTAAGGCGGATTACTAACGTCAAGAAAACTCTAAAATACAAATTAAGATATTGAATGCAAATCAACAACATGTAAACAATATAATACAAAAAATTACTACGCTCATGATTAAGCATAGTAACGTTTCAAATACAACCCACTTCTAGGTTGTGCCAATGGAATCCCATCGTAATCAACTAACTCGTAGGCACCCTTAGCAAGAACTCTTTTGAAAATGTAGGGGCCATGCCATAATGGCTCGAATTTCCCTGTACCAATTACATCAGCTTCCTGGTCGTAAAGAAGGACCAAGTCGCCCTCTGAGTAGATGCGAGGCTGGACATTTTTGTCGTATTGTGCCTTTATACGTCTCTTATGCGCTTCGTTGGCCAATTTGGCTTCATGATGCATTTGATCTAGATGGATGAGGTTAAGGAGACACACTTGTTCTTCTAAGGTGTCAGGTAACAAGTCTATCGCGAGTTTTAATGACGATATTTCGCATTGGATTGGTAAGATAGCTTCTAGACCATACACCAATTTAAAAGGAGTAAATCCAGTTGCGTTTCTCACCGAGGTTTGATATGCTCACAAGGCAAAGTACAGGATCAAGTGCCAGTTCCTTTTACGGACTCCTATCATTCGTTGATGCGTTCGTTTAAGAATTTTTTTAATAGTCTCAACTTGTCCATTCGATTGTGGATAATAAGGAGTAGAATTATCATGTGACAATCATAACTTTGATGTCAATTTAGACATCATATGGTTGCAAAAATGCTTCCCATGATCCGTAGCTATAGCCTGTGGGACCCTAAACTGTGCAATGACGTGATTGAAGAAAAAACAATGCAGTTGTTTGTCCTGTGTTATTGAATGTAGGCATCGCTTCAGCCCATTTGGTAAAATAGTCGACCGCGACAATAATATAACCATGCCCCCCAGACAAAGGAGGGTTATAGGTCATGAAATCGATACCCCATTTCATAAATGGTCCAGTAGAGACAACAATATGCATTAGCATTGGCGGTTTGCGGATTTTACGGTCATAAATATGGCATGCATGACAACTTCTAACTGTGAAGATACAATCTTGAAAAATAGTAGGCCAAAAGTAACCAGTGCGGAGTATCTTTTGCACGGTAGCATAACCAGATAAATGTCCACCACAAGCCCCATCATGACAATCATTTAACACTTTTTCGGCCTTCTCATGAGTGAGGCACCTCCTTAAAATGGTATTGACACCACGACGATAAAGTGTATTGCCAACTATCAGATAATCTTTGGCTTGGTATCGAATACGTTGCTGATCAGAGCGAGAGGTATTAGGTCAAAAAGTTTGGGTTTGGGGATAAATGATGAAATCTCCCTATGAGGGGTTAGATGATCTGATCAGAAACAGAGACTCTTCTGGAATAGATGGTTCCGATGTAGTTGTAGTACTATCACAAGGAAGGTCACAAAGAAGCTCAGCCAAAACTAAAGACTTCTTTGACTTGGATTTGATGAATTCCAAATCAAATTCATGCAAAATGATGATCCATTTTGAATACTTCCCCCCAACAATTGATGTGATAAAATGTAAATCATGGGGTTGCAATCTGAAACTATAGTTGTTTTTCAGAGCAGGATATAATGGCGAAATATTTGGACAGCTTGAATGGCTGCCAATGCAAGCTTTTCCATGTACGAGTACTTAACTTCTGTATCATTGAGATTACAACTCAAATAATAGATCGAATGTTAAATTCCATCTTCTACTTGGACCAAAACCTCATTTTTATAATTTGGAGTATACATTAATGATGCTCGGACAAGATGGTCCTTGATGGCATCAAAAGAAGCTTGTGCAACTTTTTCCCAATGGAGGGGAACCCCCTTTTTCAATAATCAAGTAAATCCTTTAGCCATTTCAGCGTAGTTTGGAATGAACCTTCTCAGGAAGTTAGCCTTTCCTTGAAGTTTTTGTATCTGAAGTAAGTTTGAGGGCACAAGAAAATCAAGAATGGCCTAAACCTTCAGTGGGTCTATTCAAATTCCTTCTTTTGAGACTACGAATCTGAGCAATCGACCGGAACCAACACAAAACAAAAATTTGTGCGGATTGAGGCGTATCTTGTAGTGTCGGCATCATAAGAAAATGTCTCTCAAATGCAACGGGTGATCAGTCCGATTTCGTGAATGCGCTGGTAAATCATCTAGAAATGGGGTAGCAGGCTAAGTGGGATTGATTGTGGGGAAAACTCCACAGTTAAGCGTGCTTTACCGAGAGGAGTTCTAGGATGGGTGACCTCCCGGGAAGTCCTAGTTATCAAGTGGAAGCCCCGGAAGTGATGATTGACACTATGTGATTCATTTCACTAGTTTCAATCCCACTTCTTCACCGCTGTGAGCATCACCCGATGCAATGAGTGCTAAGTGGACTATTCAAAAATCATGAGAAATTAGTCATTTATGACTACCTCTCATGGAAATGGTCATAGATGAATGACTAAACTAACGCAGTTGAATCCCAAAAATGATATCTAATGTGCTTGATGTCGTTGAAATCATAATCCATTGCTCTCTAAAAATTTTCCCCAGCATTCTTTAAACCAAATGGAAGTTTCCTATATGTGAATGTGCCCAAGGGACAGATGAATGTTGTCTTATGTTGGTCATCTGGGCGGATATTGATTTGATCGTAGCCAGAAAATTCATCCATGAAAGAAAATATTTCGCATCCAGCCCAATCGTCAATAATATAGTCGATGAAGGGTGTAGGATAGTTGTCTTTTGGACAAGAATGATTAAAATCCCCATAATCGATGCACACTCTAATGGTTCCTTGTTTTTTCATAACAAGAACGATATTGGAAACCCACTTAGTTAGCGGAATAGGGTAAATAAAACCAGCACGCACAAGTTTTTCAACTTCTGTTTTGATGGTAGCGGCTTTCTTCGGATGAACAGGACAAAGCCATTGACGCACCGGTTTGGCATCAGGATACATATTAATAGTGTGTTCAACTATACTGGTATCTATGCCTGGCATTTCCTCGTAAGACCAAGCGAATACGTCACAAAATTCACGAAAAGAGAGCGATATGAATCAAGTTCTGATGGAGAACAAGATACACCGACATGAATATTTTCTACAACGCCAGGTTTAGTCGAAATATTGATAGAAATCATTTCTTCAATATTTGATAAATTTTTCTCAGAATCGATTGCATTAATCAGAAAAGAATTCGAAAAGAAATTTTGAATGGATGGGTGATATAGTTCACTAAGATTATTTTCTTCATAATCTGGAAGATGGGAACGATGATGATAGTCTTCCCATGGTTCTCCTTCTGCCATCATAGCTTCCAAAATATTTTCATCTGTCAAAAATTGAGGAAAATTGATCAGATGGAGTACCAAAATCTAATGAACGATCAACCCAAACACTCAGCGACGCTGATTTCGGATTTTCCGCCCAAGCCAAATAGATTGATTTCTATTGTAGCTCAATAGGGCTAAGCAGTAAAACATCATCCAACGTAGAGATGTCAAAATCACCCATACTCTTCCTTAAGATAGATAGAGTGGAAGAGATCATGTAGCAAGTGTCTATGCTTGCAATTTCTGCTGACGTCGCTGGTAGCGGTAATGCAAAGGTTCCCATAAGAGTGTAATCCTTTAAGAGTCCTACACCAATGTTCTGGATCTCTAGTTGGGGTAAGTGAACATACAGAACGTTTCCAGTTACCTGCGAAGCTGAGGAAAAAAAGGATAATTGATTAATGACTGTAATAGTACCTTTATGAGGAAAGGAAACCATTCTAAAATATGTAGAAACAAATGCAGTCATCACATATACCCATGGTCTTTCGAGTAAAATATTATATTCAAGGGGTCTATCAACAACCTCAACATCAATACTTACTATTTTTCCCCCTAATTCAACTTGCAGGTTATTAATAATACCACAAGTTTTATATGTTCTTCCATCAAAAGCCTTCAACGTCGTTGATGATTGCGATAATCACGGCAAGCCAAGTGATTTCCAACAGTTTAGAGAAATAATGCATGTAGATGCTCCCTCATCAATAATATTATTTTGAACAAGGTGATTGAGAACATTTACTTGGATGGAGAATGCCAATTCTGCTGGTAGCTGCGGGACATAGCCTGTATGATTAAAGACGACAAGATTAGAATCAGTTGGATCAATTCCAGCAATGGATGACAATAAAGCCTGCTTCTGGGAGGGAAAATTTTGTAATACCTCAAGAGAAGACATAGAAAAAGGGGATTGAGCCAAATCTTCAACTATATTATAATTTTGTGCAGCTCTTGCTCGAGGATTATATGTCGATTTATGAATTACTCCCTTCGGTGGCTTAATTGTCAATTCTAGAATAACAGGAGGTGGTATTGATTCATTAGATGTATTTTTTGTCGAGGTAGTAGGTTGATCAGCCAGACTACCATAGTCTTTATTCCGTATCGACACCAAAATATCTTGTGAAGGTTTTGTACTAGATAACATTAATACTTGGGAACTAGGAGCTGGATATGTAGCAACCAAATTTGCGTCTGGATTTGGAAATGGGTCTGTCAACACAGCTGATGCATTATAAGTCTTGATGATTTTTGAGACTTAAGCACGGTGAGGACAATCCCTAAAAAAGTGTTCCTCGTTACAGATTATGCATGGATAACAAGGTTTGTGTGGTCCTGACGATTGATCAGATGATCCTTCCTGTGGGTTAGAAGTTTGCTTTTTCTTTGATTTCCCCTTTTTCTTACTTTCTAGTTGCTTGTCACTTTTGCATTTTTCAAATGAGACGGCGTTAATTTCAGAAGTAGGAGCAGGATCAAATGAGGTAGTGTTGTGTGTGTTTACAGTGCCTATCAATCCGTCTCTGGCATGAGAGTCCTTTATTTGAGGAGGAACATTGAAATCAGATCACGGTGCATTTGGTATTTTCTCATAGAGTGTTCTAGACTGAGTATAAATCAAGTCTAAATACTTGCTCTTCTGTGATGGCGCCACCTTTAGCCACATCCTCTGTTATAGATGGTAACAAGGATTTGATGAACCATTCAGCAAGAAGCTGATCAGGAACAAATGTATTAACCATTCGTCGATGGCGACGCCATTCATGAATATGATATGAAATGTGAGTAGCATTAATCTGTTTGAAGTTGGTCAAGAGTTTCGTTCCAGTTTCGTATCTGATCGGTAACTGGAAATGGGTCAAAATGACAATAGCTAAGGCAGTGAAATTGTCAAATGAAGCTCTAGGTAATTCAATGTACCATTTAGCTGTCAGACCTGTGAGCGTTCACTGGAAAAGACGTAATCGAACAGAATCATCATTTAGGGAATTTTATGAACACCATAAATGATAAGTCATGACATGAGTTGATGGGTCTTCTCCAGGGTTTCCATTGAATTTAGGAATGTCGGAGGGTAATTTATTTGGTATCACCGGCCACTAATGGGCATAATTGATAGGATCATTAGTTAATCAGTTTAAATCTGGTAATTCCAAGGTTGTAACAAAAGGAAATTGTCTATTAAGGTCAGGTTGAGCATAGCCAAGATAAGATGGAATTGCTTGGGAAACAGGTCTTTGAGCATCAACATATGGGATTTTTTGTTGGTAACCCAGATAGGAGTTGTTTTTCATAGCAAACGCTTGAGAATTCTATTGACCAAAACTTGGATATGTTACTTGTTGAAATGAATTTTGTGGAATTTGCGCCTGTGGCTGCCAAGGGGTCTGTCCACCAAGGTTATAACCCAGATTTGTATAAGTTGGATTCGGTTGATATGTATAACCAGATTGTGTTTGTGACATCCCAAAAAATGGTGGACCATCTTGTGAATAAATGATCCCTGATACAGGTTGTTGTAAATTAACCAAAGGATTTTGAGTCTGTGGACCCAACATTTGATGATATTGATTTGAAGAACTCACCTGATAAGGTTGACGTACAAGATTTTGATGTTGTAACAGGGGTATAGATGTATTAACAAGTGGTATTGAAGTGGGTGTAACATGTTGAATTGGTTGATACGATTGGACAACCGTTTGTGGTTGGATAGGCAGAGTGGGCTGCCATTGAAAAACATTTAAATCAACATTAGTTTTACCAAAATGTGACAGAGTACTATCATATTGGGTAACCAAAGGTTGCCCCCCAGCATAAGGAGGATAATAAGACAGAAAATATTGTTCACCGAATGCTGGGAGTCCAATTGATAAAGGAATTGACCCATAAGGACCGACTTGATATTGACCTGATGATGGATTTAATGAATCATGTCATTCAGTACTAACTATAGGACTACTAGTTAAAACACCAGATGATGACATTAGCAAAGACCATGAATGTGAAGGTGCACTAGAGAAAGTGCCAGATAGTGATTTGTAACCTGTTGGGACCGAAGGGCCACTGTGCAAATATGACTTTGGTGATGTTGTGAACATTGACAAGGTAGCAAGGGTAGGAGCTGATGTAATTGGAACAGCAGACCCAACCGAAGATGCCGGTTCAGACATGGTTGTTTGACCAAATGTATACCCTCGAAAATCGATGGGTGATTGAATGGAAATGGGATCAACAAAAGTAGATGGAAACGATTGAGGAAATGACTGGTGCAAGTAAAGGTCTCCCCCAAAGTGGGTTTGACTTAAGGGTGTATTAGGTTGAGGGATTTCTTCAATCGCGATTAAACCAGGAGGAAGAACTTCACCGTCAGGTCCTAAATATATTTCATACGGTTGACTGTGTGAAATAGGAGTTTCAGTGGCTAAATAAATTTTTGGAATGACCAAGGTAGGAACAACTTCTGGATGTTCAAATTCAGGATTCAAAGATTCTGGCAAAGAAAAGACAGGATCTGGATCAATGTGTATTTGAACAACGTCGGGTCCAGGAGGTATGGTCTCAGCGATTGAATGGATCGTGACCACGAGTAGCTATGAAGACTCCATTTTGACAATAGTAGATGAACCGAGATGTGCGGAAACAATTTGAGCTAACTCTAGATTAAAAGATTATGTTTCGCCAGAGGTACAAATTGTACTTGATTCAGCAGATCGTGATCGCCTTCGCCTACTAGAAATAACTTCCAGTGGTAAACGTGGTTTTAAAGCTAATCTACACGAACGACGGGGGGTAGGATTGTGTTCTTCCATGATTACTGATTTATTTTATCCAAAAACAAATAAACAAAAAGAGGGTAATGCTAGGAAAAAGGGTTTACCAAGAAACTGTGAACTGCAAATACCTCTTGGTGAACCAAGAAGTACGGGCAGGTAATCTCCCCGAATGCTGTGTTCGGTGTATCACAACTTCAATATGGCCGAATCGATTCACTATGGATGGATAGCACCTAAAATTTGTCCTCCTAAATATACCCGAAGGTACGTGGAGGCCCAAGTCCGTAATAGCGCTGTTTGATGTGAAACCGCACAGTGAGAGCACCCCTTTATACTTATCATATTATAACACCACCTGATATACCCAAGAGTATGTGGACAAGCTACGATATACTTACGTACATGGAGTGAGGTATCACACTCAGAATGTATCGCATTAACGACAGTTGCTATGTTTTACGACGTCGAAACACGTCTCTAGCCTAGACCTCTAAATGCTATCGTTAATGTTCCAAAGCGTTGTTAAGTAAATTGAGATTTATTTTATGTTGATATTTCTTAACAGTTTGCCTTTCAGGTTTAGCACGATGATGTATATGAAATTCCTAAACTACAAGCTAAGAATGATAAACAAACTTTCACTTTCAGCTTTTTCAATGAAATACCTAGCTACTAAGGGAAGAGAGCAAATAATTTGAGAACAAACAAATCAATGAACAAAAAAAATCAATGAATCTCAAACTAAATGCAGAGTTCCTAACGTTCCTTTTGCAAAAAAACACACAATCCTACATGTAAATGCAATTTTTTCTTTTCAGTTTCCTTAATGTTATGAATTCAGAAAGAAAACTAGGTGCACTAGATCAATAATCGAAATGATTTTTACTTTTGAGAAACGAAGAATACAAATAGAAATTTCTCTTTTGAAGGAAAAATGAGGTTTTCAAAAACAATTTCTCCTATCAAGGAAATGAATATTTTACGACAATTTCCTATTTCGAAAGAAAATGATTCTTAATGCGACCAATAAAATTAATTTGAAATCAACTTGTTAATGATAATGAAAAACTTTTTTAAAACAACATTAAACAAATTTTCAGTCAAAGGAGAAGAAATATATAGAGTTACTGGTCAATAGAGCATCAAAATTTTCAGAACAAATCAACAAACAAAACTGAAGCAAAGTACAAAGTCAGATTCAAGGGGATTTTTTCCTTTTAGGAGCCAACACAATCTCCAAAGGGAGACAGTGCTCTGCAATGCAGGCTGAGAAGGGAGACAGTGCTCTGCAAAGCACTGTGCCCTGACCAAGGGTGCGTTGGGCGTAGTAAACAAAGAAAAAGCTATTGTTTGGCTCACTAAATTTTCAAATCAATCTCTGAAAAATTTGACTATTTATGTGAAATAGCTACTGGGTGGATTTAGAAAGCAGATCAGAGACTAAAACACCAAGAAACAAGAGAAGTTCTCCCTAGTGGAGTCACTAGTTTGTTGGGCCATAATTGTAATCTACGGATAAACTACACTTCCCTAAACTGTTGTCTAGTCTAGAACAACAGATGAAAGACTACACTACCTTTTTTCCTAACTCAAAACAGATACACAAAGAGGATTGGATGCTTACTTGTTTCAGTCACTTCGAAATGGCTCCTTTATGTCGCTTCCACTACAGCTTCAAATTCAAGCGGTTTCAAATAGCTGAATGCTTCCTGCAAGAAATAAAAATGAAATAGTAGAAGATGCAATAATATAGATATCTATTCAAGTTAATTAGCCAAATCAGTTAAGCATAAACTACATTCATCAACCAAGATCTTACAACATGGAAAATCAAAATTATCATAGATGCATGTAGGGAAAAACAAGAAGTACTCTTTATTGATGATAGAAGGAGAGGTTACACCATAGTGACTGATTTTTGTGACCTTCCAGAAAATTTCCCAAGTCTCGTCACAGCATAAGTCTCTCCAGCAGCAGCTCCACAAGTCAAACTCTCTATTGAAAATTCTCCAGCATTTCCCTACTCAAATTCTTCCTTTCAAACACTTAGATCTGTGTTCAATTTATAGATGAACTGTAGGTTGTTTTGCAATAAATTTCATTACAAAAATAGGCAAGACATGTTTTCCAGTCATGTATATTTCAAATGGACACCTGGATCTGAAGCATGACACATGTGAGCCCTTCTAGAAGACACTGGCCAAGTGGAGATTCTGGAACAATGAGAATTTCGCTCCCAATGTGACCAACGCACCTTTGAATGTCGAGAAGTGCTTTGCAGAGCAGCCTTGAATGGGGCTACCTACATATGCAACGCACTTAGGCCCTTTAGAGCCTGCGTTGGTGAGCTCCCACATGTTTAATAATAAGCTTCAAACCATGGGAAAGCCTTGATTTGATGAAAGTCATTTGTTTGATTTATGTTGTTTCCTGTCTTAGGGCATATAGAAACTAAGATGATAGGGAATGATAGACCCTTTGATCATCGGTCCTGGAGATGATGCCCAGTTAACCAGGTCATTGGGAATGGTGCCCAAATTGACCTATAACAGATTTGATGATCTATTCTAGGGCATGGAAAAATTTTCAGACTTTATCAAGTATGCATCCAACCAACTAAGTCGAGATGATTTTGAAGCTTTCAAAACGTACAAAAACAGGAGACTAGAGAAATTCTCTCTCAATTTGTTAACTATTGAAGATGACAACAAACACACTCCAAGTATCAGCTTAGATGATGAGGTAAAAGATATGTCTGAAGATGAATCAGGTCAGCCACAGTAGCAATCTCATAATTCGGATCACTCTGAAAATGAATCTGAATCTAAAAAGGAAAGCCCAGAAAAGATAATTGACCAGGTAATCCATGAGATAAATATGCTAGAGGAAAAGAGTAATAATGGAACAAAATCAGATTCTCAAGTAGTCCAGCACAGTCACAATATATTAGATCAGTCCAGGTTACCACAAATAAAATATTTTATAGATGAATGGCAGGCATTTTCTGAAGCAACAAAAACTCCTAAAGAGAATCCCAATACTTATTAGGCAACGAGTTTCCAGACACCTGAACACTCCCAGAAGATAATGGAAATTGTTAATCCATTGCAAATATTTCCAATAATGCATGATAAAGAAATCATATCGGCCTACCCTACAGATCAGATAGTTCTAGAAATTGAAGATATTCCTTCGTTAGATATTTTCTACAGTCCTAGTTATAAGGCTGTAGTTAAAATATAAAAAAAGAAGGAGAATTGATTAAACAACTTCAAAGCCTACAGATGAATTAGTTGATGTGTTATGGAAAGATTCCTTAGATGATCCTACTGAAAATCTAACCAAATTATCACAGTATGCAGGGGCATATGCTACTGCTATTGTTGATAAATCTACCAAGGTTAGATTGTTTCTAAAACAAAATGACGATAGAGTACAAGAACTAGAGAAGTTGTTAAATGAAGAGAGATCTAATTTTAGTGAGCAAGTCAAAGTAAACACAACCCAATTTCATAAAGGTATTGAAAGCCTCAAATTGCAGCATCAGACAGAGATTAATGAAAAACAAGCACAGCTGGAAGTAGCAATGACCAAGTTACAAAGCCAACCGCAATTAGAGAAATTTATCAAAGAAGCATTGGATTTAAACACTAAGTTAAAGAAATAAAATGTTTTGTCATCAAGCTTCTATAATTGACTCTTATTGTGATTCAAATAAAATATTGATTCAGTAGATAGCAATCCAAAAACTTGAATGTGAAACCTTTGAGAAGAAAATTGAAGAACACATCTAATGGCAAATATGAATTGGGGGAAGGAAGCAAATCTATCTCAATTAGATAAGCTTCACAAAGAAATTCTACTCAGAGAATGGGAAGCACAAATAAAACAAGCAGAGAAAGCAGTAGCAAATACATCCAAGATATCAAGTGAGATTATTGAATCTATGTGTGAAAAAATGTCTAGAGCAGAACTTCTCTCTAATATTCCCAATTAGCCCAAGCTAATGGGAATTTTTTTTTTTTTTTTTTTTCCTGTTTCATGAATAAAAGTGTAAAGGAGGATTATAAAAACTCCCGAAACAATAAATAAATCAATGCCACATGTGAACAAGGCTAAATCTTGGCTATTTAGATAAGCACCCTTAGGTGTGAAAGGGGCTAGATATTTTGACTAGGTCAACCATGACCAAATCAACAACATTGTCTTGGAGGAGTGGCCATCAATAAGGCACAACGCAGATTTAGTTGGACGTGGCTCATGTGAAAAGAGCTATTTCATTGAGTTGGTTTAGGGTTTTGCAAGCTCTCAACTTATAAAAGGAAGAGGATGGCAGTTGTTGGGTGCTAAAAGGTGTCTTTTAAAACTCCTATTTATCCCACATTAATTATCAACTCTAGCAAGTCCTCTTATTTCAAGAGTGTACACAGTATGTGCACGCTATAATCCCAGAGAGTAATGTTTCTTAAAATGTAGTATAGATCTTTTCAAATACAAGAGTAAACTAATGCTGAAAATGAAATCTAATTACAACAATATGAAACTCAATGTTCTGAAATTCAATCACTTCACTCAACAATCATCAGTCAAGGATGTAGTAGTAATAACTCTTTCCTTTGTCAACTGATGTAAATGAAATCAAATATGAACAAGGTAATCAATCTGAGAAAGTAGGTAGTAAAAATCAATGTCCTTTACAGTTGATGATTTTACACTCCACACTGAAGCAATTAAATGGAAATGTTAACTGTGTTAACTCACTAATGCTACTAATGAAAATAAACTAAGCAAGCTCTCTGTAATAACACTCCAAAGAAAAACCAAACTCTTGCAAGAAAGGAATAAACGGTAAAGCTAATTAACAGAAATGAACATTAGTTATATTTATTGAAAATGAAAAACAAATGGAAATGAATAGAAAATAATATTTAATGGAATTAAACAACAAATGTAAATGAACAGCAAATCCTAATTGACGGAAATGAACAACAAATATTGAATAGCGAAGCTCTGTAATTGCAAATCATAACAATACAAGTTATAAAGAAATAAATATTCTTGTTATGTTGGAAAGGATCAGCAACGCAACTCACTGATGTGACACACCAATTTCATAAAGCATTGAAACAGTAAACTGTTAAGCATAGAAATCGTGAAGTAGTGCAACTAAAGAAAGTGAGAACTAATGCAAACCATCACATGACTAGAATCAGAAAGTAATGATACAGATGGCAAGTGGATCCACCAAGGCCGGGCCCTTTGCCGCTAGTGGAGCACTGCCGAACTACTCCAGTATCAAATAATGGAACAACAACCGAATTTATGTATTAATCATATGTAGCAGAGTTTAGAAGAAATCGTACTCTATTTTAATTAACAAGAGTCGATGAACAATTTTGAAAATTACAAAAGGAAATCTCCCTCTATAATGGAAATACATGCTCTCCTTTTATAATCAGAAAGAGGAAATATTAAATAGTAAATGTGATCCCTCATAACAAAATTGGATTGTTCCCAACAAATTTATCAGCAAGAAAATATATTTCCATCAATCATTCAACAGGAACAAGTCAAATTTGGTATTGCAATCGACATCATTTGGAAAACGGCCACAACAGTGAATCTAGGAAAATCGTCCTCAGAGAACTTTTTGTTTATCTTAATACGGACCGAATTTGGGCAAACCATTCTATTATAAGTTAAGTCGATTCGTTCTGGACAAAACCCATGTTTCTGATTTTATAGATTCTTCTCCATTTGCCCAAAATGTCCAACGCAAAACTGACACTTCTTATTCCAGCAAATTTCTGAGTTGGAATATTTGATGATGAGTTGGAGATCAAATCTGCAATCTGGTAAAATATCTTGGAGGCTAAAATGGTGAGTGATGTTACAACAAATTTATTAATAAACCATCATTGATAAAATCATGCATAATAATCATCAATTTATTAAAAATAAAAGAGAAGAAATAATATTTATCCATAAGAGAATAAATAATTATAAAATGGAATTATATGATAAATTATGATAAATGACATGATAAAGAAAAGTAGAAATGGATGAAATAGGTGTTAAAAAGTGATAATAATAATAACATATTAGCGGCCCAACATTCCCCCAAATTGAATATATTGCATGCCCTCAAGCAACCCAAAATTGAATATATTGCATGTCCTCATGCAACCTAAAGACAAAACCGATATGTTAACCAAGCAAAAAAAAATTGTTCATCCCAACTCATGAAATGGATGGAAAAAATGAATTTTTCCTCAAATAATGAATATTCAATTTCAAAAATCTTGATGAAGACGTAACAATTTTTACAGTTGACGTTCAACTATATGTATATGAAGTTGCAAAAAAATTTGATATAAGTAACGACAAACTTCATTAACCATTTTCTCAAAAATCAGATCATTTTGATGCACGGATCATGAGATATAAACAAAATGGTTGTAGTTGATAGTGCATAATTTTTGAAATTTTATGAACTAATTTAGCGTGAAATTATCTGGGTTTGTGTATTTTAATGATACCTCTTTGTTATCCAGAAATCACAACAATTTAGTTCATAGTTTTAAAGATATATGCAAATCAATTTCTGCACTATATAAAAATGAAATTGTACGTCTTAAATGAGAAAGAAAGTAGAAAACATCCATCATGTGTAGCAATTCCTCCCCCAAACTGAAGAATTAGCATGTCCTCATGCAATGCTAGAAAACAAAGAGAGGTGGTTGCTACAATCTGTTGAAATCTATGCTTGGTGTAAAACAACATGGAATAAGGGAAGTGTTGAGAATGAATAAGAATATCAATGGATGATAAAGAATATTACTGACATGGTCATAAGAAATAAATGAAGGAAAGCAACACTCCCCCAAACTAAAAGATGATATGTCTTTGAAAAATGGGAAGTGGTAAAGATGTGGAATGAATGAAGATAAATAATGCTCAATGGATTTTCATGAAATTCTCCTAAATTTGTAATAAATCAGAAAATTATGCTATTTTACCTCAAGTGTTACCTCCGAAAAAAAAAATTGGAATGACATGTAGGGACTGGCATTTGTTGAAGCTGATATAGGCTGAGCAGATATTGAAAGTGATGCAAAAGGTGGAAGCCATGCAAGCACATCATGTATAAAGAATTGTGCACATTCGCGAGTTGCACAAGCCTTTGTTGTTAGTTGCAATAGTGTGGTCGTGCTGCGAATAGAATTCCCCCCCCCCATACTTGATGTTCTCCTGTAACCAAATCACGATTCTGTATGCAATTTTCTTGAATCCACAGTGTTAATTTTGAAGAGAAATAGATAAGATGTATGCCAAAATTTCAATCAGAAAACTTTTGTAGAAATGCAGTATGAATATTATGGCAAATTAGAAAATTATGATAGAATTCTATACTTATATCACATGCTATCCATAATGCATACATTCCCCCTTCCAATTGAAAAAGGGATTCCATGACCATAAAGCATAGAAAAAGTGTTGTGCTGACGACAAGGCAAGGGAAGGAACAATAAAACAATAAATGAAGTAGAGTACACATATCAAATGATAGGACAACAAGAGGTATGGTTATAATGAGGGCAGAGTGTATAAAGATAGTCATGAATAAGAGATAAGATGCTTGGGTTGATGATAGGTAATGTGATAAGTAAAAAAAGGACAACAATATGCAAGAAAAGATACCTCGTTGACGATATTCCATCTGAAAATTATATGATTGATTAAAAACATTAACTCATGCGTAAAGGTTCATAGTAGGGAGAAATTAGGGAAATAATCTCTCTGATAAAAAGAAAAGTAGGAAGAGGATATTATAATAATTATTGATGTTGAAAATAGAACAAAAGGGACACAATTATTTATAACAGCTTCTTGATGATTGGTGTTCCCTATAGGGAACAAAAAGGGAAAAATAGAAAAAAACTAATGTACAATCTATTATCTAAGCAAATCCAATCAAAAAAAAAGACAAATTTATGTACAGGTTTCAAGAAAAAGTAATTTTTTATAGAATTGGTGCTGCCGAAGAATTGCCTTCTGGTGGGGTCCTTACTTGCATGGTGGGGTCCTTACTGTTCAATTGCCAATGGAGCGGAAACTGGTTCAATTGCCAAGGATAAAAAATGCAATTCACTGATGCAACACACCAATTTCATAAAGCATTGAAACAGTAAACTATTAAGCATGGAAACTGTGAAGCAATGCAACTAAAGAAAGTGAGAACTAATGCAAACCATCACACAAATAGAATCGGAAAGTAATGATACAGATGGCAAGTGGATCCACCAGGGCCGGGCCCTTTGCCGCTAGTGGAGCACTACCGAACTACTCCAGTATCAAATAATGGAACAACTACCAAATTTATGTATTAATCATATGTAGCAGAGTTTAGAAGAAATCATACTCTATTTTAATTAACAAGAGTCGGTGAACAATTCTGAAAATTACGAAAGGAAATCTCCCTCTATAATGGAAATACATGCTCTCCTTTTATAATCAGAAAGAGGAAAAAATAAATATTAAATGTGATCCCTCATAACAAAATTGGATTGTTCCCAACAACTTTAACAGCAAGAAAATATATTTCCATCAATCATTCAACAGGAACAAGTCGAATTTGGTATTGCAATTGACATCATTTGGAAAACGGCCACAATAGTGAATCTGGGAAAATAGTCCTCAGAGAACCTTTCGTTTCTCTTAATAAAGACCGAATTTGCGCAAACCGTTCTTTGATAAAGTTAATTCGGTCTATTCTGGACAAAACCCATGTTTCTGATTTTCCAGATTCTTCTCCATTTTCCCAGAATGTCCAACGAAAAATGGACACTTCTTATTCCGGCGAATTTCTAAGTTGGAATATTTGATGATGAGCTGGAGATCAAATCTGCAATCTGGAAAATATCTTGGAGGCTAAAATGGTGAGTGATGTTACAACAAATTTATTAATAAACCATGATTTATAAAATCATGTATAACAATCATCAATTTATTAAAAATAAAGGAGAAGAAATAATATTTATCCATAAGAGCATAAATAATTATAAAATGGAATTATATGATAAATTATGATAAATGACATGATAAAGAAGAGTATAAATGGATGAAATAGGTGTTAAAAAGTGATAATAATAATAACATATTAGTGGCCCAACAACAGCATGAGGAGGTTGTTGATGATTATGTTATTTATGAAGATATTGTCTGTTTAGAAATTTCTCATTCTCCTTGCTATTTAGTAGAGAATAGTGTTGTTTAGCACTGGGTGTTCCTGATCGGGAATCCCACCTCTTTCCTTGAGAGGCCTCTTGGAATAGTCTTCATTTCTTGTCCACTATCAGGCATTTGGCCAAGCTCTTCTTCCAACTACAACGTAGATCCTGTTGAGGGTTTGTTTTTCTTTGTAATCTGTAGCAAGTGGAGGCTAGATCTACTCAGATCTAGGCCAATATAGTGTCTCTTTTCAGTGGGAAGGCTTCTATCCCATTGAGAAGAGAGTATTGGATGATTGGAGCTACATTTTCAGATCTTTTCATGTGGCCAAATACATTCTAAATACTACAGCGCAGTCTTGCTTCCAGAACTACGTTATTTGTGTGGGTACTGTTGTAGAGTCTTTTGGCACACTTTTTGGAGGATTAGTTTTCATTTGTTGGGGATCTGCCCTTCACATTTGAGATCCATTGGAGGGGATCTACATATTGTATATTTCAAATTAGATATGTATGTCACAGAATTTCTGAATATTTCTGTAGATCTATAGCATTAGATCTTAGATCTACTCCTTGTACTTCATATTTTGCTGAAAACCCCTAGGGGTAATTGAAGAAGAACCTATCTAGTGTACAGATCTTATATAGATCTAACTTTTTGTACACAAATCTAATCTAAATCTGAAGTGTAATCTACAATAGTTGCAGCTAATAAAAATAACACTGTCAAGCTCTTTCAGTCTTAATACATGGTTGCAACACCTCATTTTGAGGATTTTCTTCCATAAAGGTCTTCTATTTCCTGTTGTACATCTCATGGGATGTCTTATTCATATATTTTTCTGATGTATATGTAAATAAAGAGCCTCCATATTGGCCTCCTGCTATTACTTAGCTAATATGCGTTATTTCTCTACATTATTGTTTAATATTGCTGCATTTCCCATTTGGCGATATTACAGTGGTATCAAAGAAATCATCTTGGCACAGCCTGTAAGAAGCAAATATGTCTTCAGAATAAGAAGAGCATCTTACTGACAGAGAGAAGAGGTATCTAAAAAGAAGACAGAAGAAATTTTATTACACAAATGATGATAGAGGCAAGGGTAAAGCCCCTGAATCTGGAAGTGATGAAGAAGGAAAGGACTTTGCAAAGATCCTTTTGAGAGCCATGCAAGATCATGCTAGAGAGATCAAAGAGATGAGAATGGACAGAATCAAATAATCTCCTAAGATATTTCATCTTGGAGAAAGCTCTGGCATGTCTCACCACTGGAATGATCAACCAGTGCATCAGCTACAAATTTCCCAACGCTCTACCATGCCTACCTTTTTGGCTGTGGGAAATGAAGGGTTTCATGAGCAAGCATCCCTTGAAGACTATTTTGAAGAATATGAGTCTCAAAATCAGAGATTCAAAGATCACTTGAGTTTTCAAGAGTTTTTTTTACCTCAAGGATAAAACAAGACCAAGGCATCAACATAGAGATGGTGGATTCACTCAGAATAATGATCGACGTCACTCAATGGGCAGCTTATTTTTACCCAATTTTTATGGGTCATCCAAGTGTTCTGCAAAATCATGTGTAGAAAAACTTGAAATCTACTTTTAGTTGAACAAGGTTCTAGAGATGGAAGCTATCAAGATTGCAGCACTGCACTTTGAAGGTGAAGCACATGATTGGTGGTTCCATGGCTTGTCTACATTGGGTCATGCCAATGTGACTACTTATTTAGAGTTCACTAGAAGGTTGGTGGAAAGGTTTGACAGAAGATATCCAGAGGCACCATTCATGAGCCTTGCAAATTTAAAACAATCAGGTAATACATAGTCTTATATTTCTGATTTTTTGAGTTTATCTGTTATGGTTCCTAACTTGTCTGTAGCAAGAAGGGTGTACATGTTCATAGATGGTTTAGATGAACCTCTTCATGAGTTGGTAAAACCTACCAAGCCCACTACCTTGCATGATGCCATTGAGAGGGCTAGAGACCTTCAAGATGCCTTGCCAAAATCAAAGGCAAACTTTCAGCATAAGCCCTCTTTCCCTTCTAAAGGAAAGGAAGAATAATGGGCACCTAGACATAGATGTGCTACTAGAAAAGCACATTACATATATGTCTTCTCAGATATTGAGTAGGAAGAAGAAGATGAACCAAGAAGAGGTCATAGCGCTGACATTTCTAGAGGAGATCCAACACCATCAGGAGATGGGAATGGAGCATTTTCTCCTATTGGAGGGACTCTTGCATCTTTGAGAGGAGTACCTAAGTAATTGAACTTAAGAGTTCAGGGTTCAATCTTGAATCAGAGGTTTTCTATATTGATTGATAGTGGAGCCACCCACAACTTCATTGATGCTCATCTTGTACAAAGGAGGGAAATGCCCACTGATACTTTTGAGGGATTCTCTATTTTGGTCCCAAGAGATAGAACAATGCAATGCATGCATTATGTCCCATCGCTTTCAGTCACCATGGGAACTTACACTTTGGTTGATCACTTCTTTGTGGTTGACATACCAGACACCAATGTGATTTTGGGTGTTAAATGGTTGATTACATTGGGGAAAGTCACCATTGATTGGGAGGCTTTGAAAATGGAATGGGTGGAAAAGAAGAGTGGTGAATCTCAAATGATCAAAGGAATGCATACATAGCCCTCACATACCACTCCACACAGAAATCAGAGATGGATTTTCGCAGTGGAAACAAGGACGTTACAGTCCCATCTATCATGTTCATGAGATTTCTGCATGGGACACTCTTATCTAGTGGCAAACCACCTGGGAGGCCACCTGATTCAGATTTTGTGGGGAAGAACTAACAACATGCCGCTCCAAGCTTAGATCCATGAGGGATTGGAGCACTAGAAGACAAAGCTACAACGTTGGGGGTCTTGAGTAAGCTCAAGAAGGAGGGAGATCTTCTTCCCTTATCATCATCACCCACTCTCATTTTTGGTTCTGCACTGTGGGAGGAGAATAATGGAAGGAATGGCCTTCCAATGCACACATTTGGCATGAGATATGTCAAGGAGAAGAGCAGCAACATGACATATATTTCTGTTGAGCCACCATCAATATTGTCATTGTTGATCAGTTTAGATCTATATTGGAAATCCCAGCTGTTGGTGGATTATTCCAAAGATCTTCACACTTGTATCATACTTGATGAACAACTGCATGAAGAGGGATATTTAGTCCAAGGAGGAGTCATCTATCATCATGGTAGGATCTTATTGTCTAGAGCCTCCAATCTCAAGGAGAAGTTACTACAAAGAGCTTATAAAGAGTTTTGTTTCAACCACATGTATTCCATGAGGATCTACAACATCATCATGAGGAGCTTTGATTAGGAAGGCTTGAAAGAAGAACTACATCAGAATTTTCAAGAATGCATGAAATTTGTGGAGTTGGGGCAGTAGCATGACTCTATGAGGGATTTATTTCAGCCATCTCTTCCTTCTTTTGAGAGAGGATATAGATCCATGAACCACTCCATTTGTATGAGGAGCATTGTTGGTAAAAAATATGATCATGTAAAGCATGTTTTATTTTCTGATTGTCTATATTCTTTCACCATGTTTATGTAGGACATGGCTCCAAGGAGGAGAAATACATCTTGTAAATCTCATGGCCAACAATGGGCCACACAAATTTCTGAATTTGGCTACTCCCTTAATGAGCAAAGGGAGATTTTCTATCATGATGGGTGCTTTCCAAAGGCACCAAACATATCTCACACTTTCATCCATAGTGAGATAACATGGGCAGCAAGTAAGTGGTGGGGAAACCACTTACCATACCTTGATCTGATGTAGGCAGGAGATGAACTGCGCTGGTACCATATGTGGGACTATGACCCACCTCCTCATGCTCAAATTTCTGTTTGTATTTATGTAGTTTTACTTCCATACATGGATGACATACTTGTACCTTTTTTGGGAATGTATGGAGGGAGGATGGGAGGCATGTATGTACCACATGGGATGGAGAATCTCTATGTATATTATGCTACAGGTTTCAGGGAGAGCATTGGTTCAGCCATGTTTGTTTCATTTGAATTATTGACTCATTGTGGGATGGACTATTCACGTCTTATAAGATCTTTGGAGGAACAATTCATGGAGGGTTGGATTGGTGAACACTAAACTTATGGAGGAAGTTTAACACATGATGGTGTCACCAATGGAGGAGGAGAAGAGTTGCAACACTCACCTTATCAGTTGCTAGAGGACAAGCAACATTTTGGAGGGGAGGATCCCAATTAGCCCAAGCTAATGGGAATATTCATTTTTGTTTTATTTTCCTGTTTCATGAATAAATGTGTAAAGGAGGATTATAAAAACTCCTAAAACAGTAAATAAATCAATTCCACATGTGAACAAGGCTAAATCCAAGCTATTTAGATAAGCACCCTTAGGTGTGAAAGGGGATGGATCTTTTGACTGGGTCAACCATGACCAAATCAACAGTGTTGTCTTGGAGGAGTGGCCATCAATGAGGCACAACGCAGTTTTAGTTGGAGGTGGCTCATGTGAAAAGAACTATTTCATTGATTTGGTTTAGGGTTTTGCAAGCTCTCAACTTATAAAAGGAAGAGGATGGCAGCATGAGAATGTTGTTGATCATTATTTTATTTATGAAGATATTGTCTGTTTAGACATTTCTGATTATCCTTGTTGTTTAGTAGAGAATAGTGTTGTTTAGAACTAGGTTTTATTGATCTGGAATCCCACCTCTTTTCTTGAGAGACCTCTTGGAAGAGTTTTCATTTTTTTGTCCAATATCACGCATTTGGCCAAGCTCTTCTTCCAACTACAATGCAGATCATGTTGAGGGTTTGGTTGTCTTTGTAAGCTGCAGCAAGTGGAGGCTAGATCTACTCAGATCTAGGCCAATCTAGTGCCTCTTTTCAGTGGGGAAGCCTTCTATCCCATTGGAAAGAGAGTATTGGATGATTGGAGCTACATTTTTAGATCTTATCATGTGGCCAAATACATTCTAAATACTACAGCGTAGTCTTGCTTCCAGAACTACGTTATTTGTGTGGGTACTGTTGCAGGGTCTTTTGGCACACTTTTTGGAGGATTAGTTTTCATTTGTTGGGGATCTGCCCTTCGCATTTGAGATCCATTGGAGGGGATCTACATATTGTATATTTCAAATTAGATATGTATGTCACAGAATTTCTGAATATTTATGTAGATCTGTAGCATTAGATCTTAGATCTACTCCTTGTACTTCATATTTTGCTGAAAACCCCAAAGGGTAATTGAAGAAGAGCCTATCTAGTGTACAGATATGATATAGATCTAACTTCTTATACATAGATCTTCTCTAGATCTGAAGTGTAATTTACAACTGTTGCAGCTAATAAAATAACACTGTCAAGCTCTTTCAGTCTTAATACATGGTTGAAAAACCTAATTTTGAGGATTTTCTTCCATAAAAGTCTTCTATTTCCTATTTTACATCTTATGGGTTGTCCTATTCATATATTTTGCTTATGTATGTGTAAATAAAGAGCCTCCATATTGGCCTCCTTCTCTTACTTAGTTGATCTGTGTTATTTCTCTGCATTATTGTTTAATATTGTTGCATTTCCCATTTGGGGATATTACATTCTCAAGGAAAACACGTCTGATGTGTTCTCAGAAACAAGATAGGTGGAAACACTATGGAAGCAGAGAGTAGATACACAGGAAGAAATTATTAAAAAGGTAAATAAGTTTGATCAAGAAAATTATTGGAATTTTCTGATCAAACCTTATCATCAGCATGACACTCTGTAGTCTCTTACAGATTCAACAAAGAGATCCCAGTCAGTACTCTCAAATGCTATTTTCAAGGGATAGATCTTATCAAGGATATCACAGTAAGTTTAGCTCAAAGAAATTTTAGATATTTGTCAACTTCGTGACCACATTCAAAAAGAAGGGTAGGACTCATAAATCAAAATTGTTAGTTTAGTTTCCTAGATTGTAGTTTAAGTTAGCTTTATGAGGAAAGTTTTTTGAAACCTCCTCTATATTTTTGTAATAATATATTTAGTTTATAGTTAGTTTAGTATTTAAACCCTTCTCATGCATGTAGAGAAGGGTCCAGAAATTTTTCAAAAACATTTGCAAAGAATGCACTATTGTAAGTTTGTGAGTGCTTTCATGAATTAATGGAACACATCCATTATCTTTTGATAATTAACACTGTTTAACTAATGTTGCACTATTGTACTCTTTAAATTTCTTGAAATTGAGAAGGAGCATGTTGACACCTAATCCTATGGGTTGGGTGTGGATATGTAATATTGTATAATAAATAATATTAGGAAATAAGGAAGGCCAAGAGTCATTGGGAGATGAATCCCAATAGCCTCACCTCCATGTATAAATACATGTACATTCTTCAGCTAATACACATTCTGATTTGCGGAGTTATCTCCTGGTTTGACATGGTATCAGAGCCAGTCCCACTATTGGCATTTTTGCCTGTGGTGTAACTCCCTCGTTCTTTTGTTCAATCAATTTTTATGATAGTTTTGCTGCTCTATTCAATTGTTGTACTGTCATTCTGCATTTTTTTTCTTCTACAATTTTTTCCTAGTTCTATTTTTTTGTAGGTTCTGGAGATTCTGCAATTCTGCAGTCCCTCAAATTCTGCAAATTGCAGCCCCTGCACACACCTGCAAATTCTGCACTTATTAAAATTCTGCCATTCCAAATTTTTAAACGGCCTCTCGGCCTATCCATATATCACCTCCCACATGTCGATACTGCCACTCCAGTGATATTAACGCCCCTTTGCCTTCACTACTCCGTTCTGTCATATGCTCTGTCATTTATAATATCGCACCCTCTTTGCACAGTGCTCACCATACTTACTTACATCTATCTGCCATCTCTATTACACAACTGCGCTAACCCCACACTACAGCCATCCCTCATTGCCGCTCTCCGAAATAAAGTCCGAATCCCTATCTCTCCCTGCCCCCATTCCATTTCCCACGCCTACACACATGTGGTATCCAATATCACGGTAACACCATTCCAGATTTTTAGCTTGCATGGTATCGGCTCCTCTGCAACTGTAACACACCGCCCACCATTCATAATACGTCTGTCCAATACAATATGCCGCATTCAAAAACAGCAACGCTCTGCCCACAGCAACGCTCCCTCGGCCTTTGGCTGCCATCCCCTATCACTGTGCATTGCTTATCCCTGTTTATAATACCACTGCATGCTGTTTATAATACCACATCACGGTTTACAATACCACCTCCACGCTGCATAAGTTGTGATATATAATGCGCCTCCACACTGTTTATAATACACGCCTCCCTCACTGTTATCTCTCCCCATACACCCGCGCCCCCTCACTACTATCTCTCCCCATACACCCGCGCCCCCCTCACTGCTATCTCTCCAATAACTCCATGCTCTCTTTGTAATATGATACAATATCACTCCCTCCCACCATAATACAATACGCTGTCTTTGTATATACAATACGCTATCTTTGTAATATGATACAATATCGCTCCCTCCCACCATAATACAATACGATGTCTTTGTATATACAATACGTTGTCTTTGTAATATATCATTCCCTCCCACCATAATACAATACGCTCTCTTTATAATACAATACGATGTCTTTGTAATATCGCTCCCTCCCACCATAATACCGCCCCTCCTCTTCCATGTTTGTATTATTTCCGCCCCACACCCGCCCCTCCCACTATATAATACCACTATAACCCCACATTCATAATACCGCCCTCCCTCCACATTTTCAATACGCTTATCCATATAAATTTTCTCTCTTCAAACACAAATATATATATATATATATATATATATATTGGTGCAGACCAAGATTTCTTCAAGAAAGTGTTTTTGTCCTTTTAAATTGAGTATATTTTTCAGCAAAGAGTTTTTTGTTTTCTCTCCTTCAAAAGAAATTTTCCAGCAAAGTTTTTTTCCCCTCCTTCAAAAGAAGATGACAGTCCCTTCATCTTCTGAAGAGGCTGCATACTTGGCACATAGATAAAAGAGTCATGCTTCAGATTCATCCAGAGGAAGAGGTGGCAGTAGAAGAAGAGGAAGAAGAAACTTCAGAGAAAAGGGGGGCAGACAATCTGACACTTCTTGGGATAAAATTGAGCAGCAAAGAAATCAAGACAAAGGTAAAACTAATGACAAAGACAAAGGTAAAGCACCTGAATCCTCTCATTATTTTCTAGCACATTGTAACAATGGAGTAACTGAAGACTTGTTTGATGTTTCATTTACTTCATGGAGAGATTATTGGTTGCTAGATTCGTGAGAAACATGTCACATGACATTTAGAAAATATTTTTTTGAAGAATTCACTAACAAAGTTGATGGAGCAGTAAATTTCACAGATAAATCCAAACTCAAGCCATCAAGGCTTGGCACAGTCAGGCTTAAGTTGCCTGGTCTTCAAGATCATATCCTACATGAGGTTCTATACCTCCCTGAGTTGAGGAGAAACTTGTTGTCCCTGGTCCAAATCCGCCAGCAAGGACACTCCATCCACTTGTTTGATGGCAAGGCAGAGGTCAGAAAAGCATCAGATCACTCACTTGTCATGGAGGGAATAGAAGAAGGGAGACTCTTGAAGCTGAAAGGTTCATCTGCTCATGCTCAAAACATTGCATTCAGTTCACATCATGATGAAGGTACATTCCCTTCAAGTCTTTTATGGCATGCTAGATTTGGACACTTAAACTATGAAAGCCTTCGTTTGTTGAAGAAAAATGGTGTTAATGGACTACCTACAATTCCTAGAAAACCTAAGGAATGTGATGCTTGTATTCTAGGAAAGCATAGAAAACAGCCATTTCATGATTCACACTCCAGAGCACATAGAAAAATTGAGCTTGTTCATTCAGATTTATGTGGCCCTATGCCTATTGCTTCTGCAAATGGAAACAAATTCATGATGACATTTATTGATGACTACACCAGAATGTGTTGGATTTACTTACTGAAGAATAATTCTGATGCTTTTCAAACTTTCAAGAATTTTCATGCATGGATTGAAAATGATGCACAAACACATATTGGCTCTCTACGTACTGATAATGGAAAAGAATACACTTCAAACGAATTTGAAAATTATCTTTGTCAACATGGAATCAAACATCAAACAATTGTGCCATATAATCCCCAACAGAACGGTGTAGCTGAAAGAATGAACATAACTATTTTAAATATGGTTCGCTCCATGTTATTTTTCAAGAATGTAAAATTGATTTTTTGGGTTGATGCAGTTCTATGTGCTATTTACATAAATAATATGTGTCCTTCAAGTTCAATTAGAAACAAAACTCCTTTTGAAATGTGGCATGGCCACATTCCTTCGGTAAATCATTTCAGGGTCTTTGGTTATGCCTTGATACCCAAGGGTCAAAGGAACAAACTTGGTGCTAGAAGTAGAAAATGTATCTTCTTGGGGTATTCCAATACCTCCAAAGGATATCGTCTCTATGATGAAGCAAATAAGAAGTTTGTAATAGCAAGAGATGTCATATTCCTTGAATCTTCCAAGAGTGACAAAGTTGTTGAGCGGCAACTTGATCGCCTGGATAGATTCACACATGCAAAGTCTTTCCAAGAATTTGATAATCAGATTCCACATCTTGAAGGGGGGATTCCGATATTGAATCAAAATGTGGAATCATGTCCTGAAGCACTGTCTCCCCCACATGAAGAAACAACCACGGATGACACATTGGATGATGTGATTGACAGAATTGGGAGATTGAATCTTGAATCAATCCCAACTCATTCAAATGACCAGCCTGGGACATCTCAGAGAGGTCCTCCCAAATGGCTGACAAAGACGCTGGAGAATGTTCATCCTGATGAGGTTGGAAAAACAGGAACAAGAAGTTCCACTCAACAAATCGAAGGTGATGTAGATAACTCTGATTCTCCTATTGATATGGATATTGATTATAACTGTGAATTGAATTTGTCTACAGATCATGAACCAACTTCCTTCAAAGAAGTCGCTTCTCATGATGAATGAAAAGAAGCGATGCAAAAGGAGTATGATGCCTTGATAAAGAATGGCACTTGGAAGCTGGTTGATCCACCTTTGGGAACAAAACCGATTGGCTGTAAGTGGGTCTACAAGAACAAGTGTAAAGCGGATGGCTCACTTGACAAGCACAAGGCTAGGCTTGTGGCAAAAGGTTTTGCACAAAAAGAAGGAATCGATTATGAAGAAAATTTTTCTCCCACAGCAAAATGGACCACCATCCAGACTCTCTTTGCCTTAGCAGCTCAGAATGGATGGAAAGTCCATCAGATGGATGTAAAAACAACCTTCTTGAATGGAGATCTAAAGGAGAAATTTTATATGTCCCAGCCAGAAGGATTTGTGATAAAGGGTCAAGAACACAAAGTTTGCAAACTTGTAAAATCCTTATATGGCCTCAAGCAAGCACCACGAGCCTGGTATGAGAAGTTGACCGAGCATCTTCTGAAACTTGATTTCAAACACTTTGATCTTGATGATGCAACTTTGTTTGTTAAGAAAGCTGGAAAAACAGTTGTATATCTTGTGGTATATGTAGATGATCTTTTGATAACAGGAAACAATGAGAGCTATATTGCATCCATGAAGAAAGAGTTGAAGAAAGGTTTTGAAATGACTCATTTGGGTCATGTTCATTACTATTTGGGTATTGAAGTAATTCAACATCCTAAATTCATATTTCTTTCTCAAAAGAAGTACATTGGAGATCTCTTGAACAAATTTGGCATGGATGACTGTAATCCCTTAACCACTCCAATGGAACAAAACTTGAAGCTCATATCTATTGAAGGGAAGGAATTTGAGGATGCAACTAAGTATAGACAGCTTGTAGGAAGTCTTATCTACCTGACCACCACCAGACCTGACATTTCATTTGCTGTTGGAATCCTCTCAAGGTTCATGCAAAACCCTTGTGAAGGACATTGGTCTGCTGCAAAAAGAGTGCTAAGGTACTTGAAGGGGACTCAAGACTTTGGACTCAAATATACACAGGTAGGCGACTTCAGCTTGATCGGATACTCTGATTCAGACTTTGATGGCGACAAAGAAACAGGGGTGTCTACTACAAGTTACACCATGAGTCTTGGATCAGGAGTTGTCTCATGGAGATCACGCAAACAGTCAGTTCCAACAGATTCCACGACCGAGGCAGAATATGTGGCAGCAGCTGAAGCAACAAAGGAAATTGTGTGGCTCCGGAAAATCCTGGAAGATTTGCAGATGAAACAAATGTATTCTACACCACTCATGATCGACAACACTTCTGCAATAAAGTTGGCCAAGAACTCAAAGTTCCATGATCGAACAAAGCACATCAATACAAAATACCATCTAATTCGACATCATGTTCATGCCAAAACCATCCATCTACATCATTGTTCCACAAATGAGCAAACTGATGATATCTTCACCAAAGCACTTGGAAGAGAAAAGTTTGAAAAGTTCAAATCGATGCTTAGGCTCACCAACATCCCTTTTGATTAAAGGGGGGAATGTTGACACCTAATCCTATGGGTTGGGTATGGATATGTAAAATTGTATAATAAATAATATCAGGAAATAAGGAAGGCCAAGATTCATTGGGAGATGAATCCCAATAGCCTCACCTCCATGTATAAATACATGTACATTCTTCAGCTTATACACATTCTGATTTGCGGAGTTACCTCCTGGTTTGACAGAGCAGATTCATTGATGTCAGTTTACATAAGTAGAACTTTGTACATATGGTACTTCTATTCACTTGTATTAAGTCTTACTTTATAAATTGACAGTCATCTTTTTATTGCATTATATATTTGAAACATCATCATAAATAAATATTACTTGCACTTTTGTTCTAATATTTTGCTATGGTTTCTTATTGAATATGTAATCACACTGATAAATGCGATATTTCTTTCACAATTATTCTTTGTAAACTACTTTGCTAGAAGAATAATTTTACATAATTTTCATCTCTTTCAACTGTTAAATGATCTATATTACTGACAATTGAAAGATATCATTTTAGATCGCATAAAGGAAAAACACCCCAGGTATATTGGATTAAATAGTTTAGATAGATGCATATAGATTAAAATCATTATCCGTTTTCATGCTATATTCACAACACCCTCAAAATCATAATTATTGGGAAACAAGTCCCATTATCCCCAGCTAGAGCCACTAGACCAAATGGAAAAGGATTTGCTTTAAGGTCCGGATCGGGTGTTTTTCCCCAATGTTTTGGCAGCGAAATTTCTATGCCTCAATAGGACCCAATGGGACCTTGTCGCTCTAGAAGTTTTTTAGACCTCCCCCCATTAGAGGGAGGAGTTCCAAGTCTTTTTCCATTCAGGCGTCAAAGATGGAACACCACCACCCTTATTGGTTCATCCTTTAGCGAGACATCTTTAGTTGGGAACCCCCAAGGGTCACCCAACGCTACACTGTGGTAACCCCCTCAGGGTCACCACACACCACTCCTCCCACAACCCCCAGAGGGCATAGGAGCGCTACCCATTCAGGGAGCCAACAAAACACACAGTCAGGTACGTCACAGAAAAACCCCATAATTAACTAGAACCCTGTGTTTTCATAGTTTATAATGGCGCTCAACACTCAGTTACCTTTCTTAGCATCTTTAAACTTACCCAATATATCAAATTTAATAAATGACCCCATTGCACACAATCGCACTTGGCCCTCCATGCCTATGAAGCTCCCTTTGAACATTCCAAAGTTCAAAGGGAAGCAAGCGGAAGACCCTGGAAACCATGTCATGACTTTCCACCTGTGGTGTTCTTCGAACAATATTAATGATGATACTATTTGATTAAGACTATTTCAGCGCACCTTAACCAGACTAGTCGCGAAATGGTATGTGGAGTATCCCTCTGCTTAACATAGAACCTTTAGCGCCCTTGATACTATGTTCCTCACATATTTCCAGTTTCCCATCCACCACGATTTAGGAATGGAGTTACTGATGCATTTTAGACATACGTCAGCCTTCCATATCTTGGACCATCTCCATGAATGATGGTGACGTCGAAGTTTGTGTAAAGCCAAACTCAATGATTTATTTTTACTAGACCTATTCCTGAAAACTCTCACAATAGATATTTAGAAGGACGTGGAAACTCAAGGACCTACTTCCGAAGACGATGCCATTAGCAAAGCCCAACAACTCGGGCTGATATAATGCCCCCTGCTTGCAAAATTAATAAGAATTTCCAGGCACGTGGAACACTACAAATGGATTGATAGTGTCACTAACCCAAAATCACCTAGGCAGTAGTAATCCATTACCTGGTTACGCGTATGATCCTAACCAGAAAATCCCACAACTAGGTTACTATCAGAGTCATCATGCAGCTCTGCAAAACATGACCAATAGGTTATCATCGTACGATCATCAACAAGGAGGATCATACCCTCCCACACAGGGGACCCAGTACATAGCTAGAAATGATGACGGAAGAGCTCCCCCTAGTATTCATTTACGAACCAGGGACAGGGGCCTCAATATCCCCACTCCCCAGCACAAAACCCACCAATGCAAAATAGTGCACTGTTGAACTTTGTGCAGCCTTCCCAGGCCCAATCATGCTAGTCATATGACCAGGAGAATCCTAGTTATCCTCCTAACATGGAAAGGAAAATACCAAAAAATAAACAAAAGGGAAATCCTGGACAAGGGGGCAACCAACAGTGCCCTCCGCGATCTTAGGCTTGGGGCAACCCCAACCAAAATCAAAACCAGGAGCCAAGTAACTCCCAAGGGAAGAACAAGAGGGATAATCTTCAAACCAGACGCTCTTGCATAGTTTGTGGTGAGTATGGCCATTACACTCATCATTGTCCTGAACTCCCCGAGATGAAGAAGCTTCAGGGTAACTGAGGACAAGGAGGACCCACACAACAAACAACTATAATGCGGGAGCCCTTCTCCCACCAAGGGGCATGGTACCAACAACAACAAACAATACCCCCCCCCCCCCCCCGACGATTTCAGAAACAACAACCATGAAATCTATATGAATGGTGATGAAATTTTCTTTCAAACACTAATCGGAATTTTATATACCCTACTGCACACCCGCTTGTTAGGGTTCAGCATGCAGCGCCTACACTACCGACTACATGGCACCGGTCATTGAACCTTTTCCAAATATGACCAAGGGACCAACTAGGCGGGTAGGAAACCACTCCAAAGTGGTCCAAATTATAGCAACATGGATGATTTAGCTCAATATCCTACTACCATGTCAGCTTTGGAAGTCCCGCAATCTTTCCCAAAGAAAAGGAAAGCCTTACTTTCCACGTTAGGCACAATGTACCCTACCAATTCACGCCTAATGGATTTTTATTTAGATAAATCTACCCCTAGGCTTCCTTCATTGGTCGCCTTCTAGATACCAGTGTCAGTCCAGAACATAACTATCCACCGATGTATCGTTGATGAGGGTGTATCCACATGCATCATGTCAAAGAACGTTTGGAAAAATTTAGGATCTCCCAAACTAAAGCCATCGGGCATCACACTCAGAGTATGCAATGAGCGCCCTTCTTCTCCCGTCAGTCTCTATCAAAATGTCTCGGTCTGCTTAGCCGAAAAGATGGTTCTTATAGACATTGAGGTATCAGACACTCAACTGAATTGCAATATCCTCCTTGGGCAAAGTTATATGTATGCCATGTCTGCTATAGCATCCTCCATCTTCCGAACCATGTTGTTCCCCCACGAGGACTGCATCATTACCGTCGACAAATTTACATACCATGACAACTGACCCCTGATGAACGCCGATGTCGTTCTACCCTATGTGGACACATCTACTAAAATTCTCACGTGGTACCAAGAATATGGCGCTAGCCAATTCAAACCATCGTCTATCCTCAAATCATTCCCAGGAGATCCCCATGTCATACCAGAATCATTCGTTGATATCACGGGAGCTTTGGTGTGCATGATGTCTACATCAAGCATCGAAACCAGCCAGGAGATAGAGACCAGTAGTAACGACACTATTGCCTCTAACACGGCGGCCTCTCTATCCTACGCCATCTCCCAAAATTATTTTCTATACCCTCCACCTGGTTTTGTGTCACAACAGGTTTTTGCAACAGTAGTGTTTCCAAACATATCTTTCGTAATACCAGTTTGGTACTTGGTCCTGCCTACCATGTCAAGAAGCACGGGCATCACCTCTACAATATTAACCCCCCTCACTCCTGAGGAGGCCCCACCTATTAAGGAAACCATCGCAACCTTACCATCTAAGGAAACCCCCATTGCAAAGCCGGTTATAGCAACCAAGAAAACCCATAAAAAATGGAAGAAGATAGAAAACCCCATCATACAAATGGAATTACAACCTTGTGTAGTATGCGACATAGTAGGCCATCCTACCCATATCTGCCCAGAGCTAGGCGAACTAAAACCACTCCTTAGCTCTGAAATAAATATCGTGACAACAAGTTCCTATAAAAAGGAATCAGCCACAAAAAACCAAGGCAAAACATTGCATACCAACCACACATGCACTATCTGTAACAATTATGGGCATTACACTCATCATTGTCTAGAAATACTGCGATATAGAGATGCCTAACATGCCCTAGAACAGTCACATCAAGGATATCCATCCATACAGTCAAATGGAGAAGAACCTCACGTCATATTATACCTTCAGGAGGCACGACAGTCACCAAAATTCCTCTGATTCATCTTCCCTCCTCCTATCATACGTTTTTCACTCTGCGATGTACGTGACCATTTAATCGATGACTGTGTAGCCCTAGAGTTGTTCCAAATATGGTATCCAATTGATCGTGTGTAATATGTTGGCCTGCGAGTAACCTGATTTTCATGTCCGATACGTTTTGGAAATCACCCATTAGAGAAATTTCATTATATCCCTCGATTTCTCTTAGCGCTAACCAGTCTACGCACAGCCATAGTTCGCCTCTCCTTAGAATATGGCTTAAACACAGAATCTATGGATAGCTCTACAATGTAAGAGGATGTAATAAGTAGATCCATTCTATTCCTATCAGCAAAAAAGTGGCCAGTTGGGGAGCCCTTAATCACCCCAACCTACCCTCAACGAAGAAGACCAACTTGTGCATTGTGTAACGCATGCAACCATTTGGTCGCCAAATGCCCTGACCTATAATCACTTCGCAGATGGTTCCCAATCACGTTACCTACCGAGTAGGAAGGTAATACCCAAGAAAGACAGTCTTGTCTGGTATGTCAAGGAAACCATCATGCTCAGCACTGTATATATACCCCTCGAGTGTGCCCACTAATTGACATCATTCGTTCATTAGAAATGCACCGCCGGGATATCATGAGTCCAGAGCTTAGAGAACCTAATGGAAGGCAGATTTCCCCCAGATAGCCTACCTAATTTCAATACCAAAACATTTGGCAAGCAAAAAGATGCATCGACCTAATTGGACCCATGTCCAGTCTAGGGCAGCATGATGGCTATGCAACAGAATCGACCACTAGGTCAATCAGTGTAAAGAACTGAAGCACCTCATGAAAAAATTTCGCATTGTCTCCTCCCTCCCCCAGAAACATCTCTCTAACCAAGAGAAGATCACACACTGCTATTGTCAAATCTGCTCACATTTCCACCATATAATGAAATGTGAGCACCTCCCAAAGCTTTGAGCGGCAAGAGAAACTTTAAGTTTACACTCCCTAAGATAGCTAGATCCCTCGAAACCCAAAACTCAGAAATGGAAGCAACGAAATCTCTCCCCTACGTCTGATCATTTCTGAGCATCCACCTCTGGCACGAAGAGTAGTGTTGTTTCTCACACCATCTACTCGATAGGCACAGTGGTATGGTCCACCATTTTCACTGACGATAACCACGAAACAGAGGCATTTCCATTAATGGAAAAATTCAGGAACCTCTGCACTAGGCACAACTTCCAAATCCCAAAAAGTGCCCATTCTCGTAGTACGCCTTACAAGGAACCTATATTTACTCTCACGCAAGCTGCCACGATGGAAATTCCTCCCACACCAAACACCGATGACATGATACATTATATACTATTCATATCATAATGTCTCAGAACCATGACTCGGGTGTAGAAATTTGAATAATAGATAACTTATTCACCGAGATTATCCTGATCACACACTATTTGAGCTTCATGCATAATACATAACCTCCTCTACTATTGATCATCAATTTGCGGAATCATAAACAATCGCATGTGCACATTAAAAACACATAATCAATCACACATATAAACACAGTATTTATGGGAAAGATTAAAGCTAAAAACCCCCAACTATCTGTATATTATAATGATAGAGTTCATTTAACAATATATAGCACAAAGCCCCTCACAAGCTCTCAGCACTATCTCACATGCTACACACTACACAAGAGTTGATCAAGCAAGTCACATGCTCCAATCCTGCTCCACCTGTTCGCCAGCCTCTACTACGCAATCCAATATGGATAATCATGAGATCCAAGTTCAAATCCCACCAATATGTACTGCAAAATCCTCATTGGCTTCTCCATCAATTTGTGTGCAAATCTCATGCACCAGTATAGTCACAACTGATAGTCAACCTGCTCTTTCACCTACCTCCATCACTGATCTCCACTGAAACTGTCCATGCACTAAAGTTAACTGATGTGTTCATTAGTTGATTTATGAGTTAATAATTAGTGAATTAATTAATAATTAATTCACACCACTCATCACTAGTTTATTAATCAGTTAGACTAAATACAACTAGTTCAACTAAGTCAAACTGAACACAACTCCATCAACTCCTCAATCAACTCCACCAAACTCACTCACATGAGTTCTAACTGAAGTCATCATGCAATAGCTCCACTTAGACCCTAGGAATAGCATAATTCCTTCTGTTAGCTGCATGTGCCACATCCAAGCATCAAACTGAAGTGCTCCAAGAGGATAAGACAATGTTTATAGTCCAAATATTATTAAGAGCTAATAATATTCGACACATCTATTTTTAGACTAGCAATCTAAAAATAGATTCCGCCCAGTATGTCTAAAAATAGAAGTCCATCTATTTTTCCAACTTGACCATCCCTCCACAAATAGCATCCTGCAACTCATAGAATCATGATCGACATGTCTAAAAATAGACTTTGCGCCAAAAATACCCTGCGGGCCCACTTAGTGAAGGCAACTCCTTTCCACTAAGCTCATCATCTTGTTGCAATCTCAACACTCCCTCTCAACAAGATATGGATTATTTGCAACCCCTATCCTGCCCCTGTGGTATTCGAATTTTCTCCTGGTGAGCGCCTTCGTCAAGATATCAGCATCCTGATCCTCCGTAGGAATGTATGAAAGTAACATGATCCTCCGCTGCACACAATCTCTGATATGATGATACCGGATGTCAATGTGTTTGGATCTATCATGAAATACTAGATTAGCTGAGAGTTTGATGCAACTCTGGTTATCACAATAAATCACAGTACACTCCAAGTGTGAACCGAACAACCCAACAAGGATCTTCCTCATCCATATAGCCTCGCATGCAGCCAAACTCGCTGCCATATACTCGGCCTCTGCTGAAATGAGTGCCATGGATCTCTGCTTCCTGCTGTACCAAGAAACTGCTGTCGACCCGATATTGAAATTCCCTCCAGATGTGCTCTTTCTATCCGTTGGCCTCCCTGCCCAATCTGCATCCATGAAGCCACATAGCTTCACCTCATCCTCCTGTCTGTACCATAATCCATATCCCGATGTGCCTCTGAGATAACGCAATACATGCTTGCCCGCCTTCCAAAAGAGCTTGGTAGGGCAATTCATAGAAGCCAGAAAGCCGGTTAAATTTATAGCACATATCGTGCCCATTGACCATATACATAAGTGACCCCACCAACTGTCGATAAATAGTGGCATCCACTACCTCTGCCGAAGTAGCATCCTCCTTCCTCCAACCTCCAGGAAGAGGAGTATCAACAAGCTTGCAGCCATGCATCTTGAACTTCTCCAATATCTCCCGGGCATACTTACCCTGAGAAACAAATAGTCCATCACTGCACTGCCAAATTTCCAATCTCAGGAAATAATGAAGAAGGCCCAAGTCCTTCATCTCAAACTCTCTAGCAAGATCCTCCTTGCATGAAAGTATCAACAGCTCATCACCTGTCAAAATCAAATCATCTACATAAAGTACAATGATCAGCAACTTACCCTCCACCACAATCTGGTATAGGTTCAGATCCGCCTCACTCTTGGAGAATCCAAGTCCAGTGAAATAACTATCTATCCGTGTGTACCAAGCACGAGGTGCTTGTTTCAACCCATATAGCGCTCTCTTGAGTCTGCACACATGTGACTCGCTATTGAATATCTCGAAACCTTCGGGCTGCTCTATGTACACCTCCTCCTCAATGACTCCATTGAGGAACGTAGTCTTCACATCCATCTGATGAATGTGCCACCCCATTTGCGCTGAGAGAGAAAGAATCGTCTGTATGGAAGAATACCTTGCGACAGGTGCAAAGGTCTCCTCATAATCGATCCCCTCTATCAGTGAAAAGCCTCGGGCAACAAATCTTTCCTTGTACTTATCCACAATCCTGTCAACTGCCTGCTTCACTTTGTAGATCCATCTCGAACCCACCACTGATTTCCCCTCCGGTCTCGGGACAATCTCCCATGCATTGTTTCTGACAATCGAATCATACTCTTCCTCCATGGCATCTACCCATGCGAGGTCCTCCATATCTTCCTCGAAAGAGGATGGATCTGTCATGATACACTTGCTCATAAGAGCCATGTATCCAGTATACCGGTTAGGTGACTGTCTCTATATGTGCTGTGATGTAGGTGCTCCTACAACCTTCTCTACATCTTGAGCCAGTCGCTCAGCTTCTGTAGTGCGCTTCCGCCCTATGATGGTTGGCGCTGCATGAGTGGTTTCTTCCACTCCATGAACCTCATCTTGTGGCTGATCCACATCCTGAAGCTCATCCTTAGGAACTAATAGCTCCTCCTCTGCATGCAAGTATAGCTCCCTCTCAAGTGAACACTTCATGGCTTTCTCCTCCTGAAATTTGATATCCCGTCGCACAACAGTCTTGCGACTGTCTGGAAAATACACACGATAGTTGTGGGGCATATCAGTGTACCCCACAAATATCCCAACCTCAGCAGTCGGCTCCAGCTTCTTCCTGGCATCCTTCATCACATGAATGTAAACAGGTGAACCAAAAATCCTCAAATGGGAAATATCAGGCCTCTTACTAGAAAATGCCTCCTCGAGTGTACTCATGCCAAGTATCCTATGAGGAAAATGGTTCTGCAAATATACTGTAGTATTGCATGCCTCCGCCCACAAGTGAATGGGTAGGCCCTGATCATGCAACATCGCCCGTGCAGCACCCACGATCGTTCTGTTCTTCCGCTCAACAACCCCATTCTGTTGTGGGTTATGAGGTGCTATGAGCTCTCTTCGAATTCCTTCTGTGCTGCAAAAGTCCTTGAATTCGCCAGAGATAAATTCACCACCATTGTCGCTCCTAAGAGCCTTCACCTGCTTCCCTGATTCTTTCTCCACCAGCGCCTTGAACTCACAGAACTTTGAGTATGTCTCGCTCTTCTTCTGCATGAAGAAGATCCAAAACTTACGAGAAAAATCATCAACAAAGATCACATAATACCTGTGCTTTTCTGTCAAAGCTACTGAGAAAGGTCCACACACGTCTATGTGAATTCTCTCAAGGATAGTCGTGGCATGACTATCCTTCTCGTGAAAGGTGGCTTTCACAAATTTTCCCAAGGTACACCCCTTGCACTGATCTGACTACGAAAGAGTGCCTTTAGGAAGCCCAGTAGAAATCTGTTGCAGTATCTTCAAAGCTCCATGGTGAAGGTGGCCCAATCTCCGGTGCCACAACTCGCCATCATCTCGGCTCACCACTCCTTCTGCCTTGCCTGCCATTGCTGCGCAACCATCTACCTGCAATTGATAAAGGTTCTTAACTCGAACCCCTATCCTTCGGGTCTCACCAGTTTCCTTACTGCGCAGGAAATCCTTTCCCTCGCTAAAGACAACATCATATCCCTTGTCTTCTAACATCGCCACAGAGATAAGATTCTTCTTCAATCCTGGAACATGCATCACTTCCTTCAATCTGAAGGGTTTACCAGACTCCCTCTCAAAGGAAATGGTACCGATACCGCCGTGATGACCTCTACCATCATCGCCTCATCTCGATGTGCATTCTTAAGACCTTTCATCCGTACCGCAAACAAATCTTGATCTCCTATCATGTGAAAAGACGCACCACTGTCTAGAAACCACACTGATCCCGCCACACTTGAGACCAAGCATGCGATCAGTGAAAATCCAGCTCAAACTATGAGGCTAAGGCCTCTCCAGCTGCAGATCCAGCAGCCTGCTTATTTTTCTTATACTGCGGACAATTTGTGGCATAATGTTCGTGTTGGTGACAGTGAAAGCACTTCACCTTGGACATGTCCTGCTTGTTGCATTTCGCACCGGAATGAGAAGATTTCTTGCTCTTCCCCTTCTTTGCTTTGGCATCCAAAGCGCAATTCTCTTCATCAGATTTATTTGATGACGATCCGTCCCTGGTACTCCGTCTTATCTCTTCTTGCACAAGATCCGACCAAAGTCGCTCCCATCCTGGCAATTTCTCTCGACCATTGACAGAGTCCTGATAGGAATGCCAACTCTTCAAAAGCCCAAGGAGAGCCAAGCTCACCAAGTCCTCATCATCTACAGTCACCCCCACACTTCCCAGCTCATCCCTACATTGGATGAACTTCGTGAGGTACTTGGGCATACTGTCTCCTTTCTCCATCTTTATGTTTCTGAGTTTATCCTTGAGCGCCAACTTCCTCTGGTCGCTCTTGCTTTGGAATAAATCTGTCAAGGATTTCCACATCAAATATGGAGAAGCCTTACCATGCAGGCTGGACACTATGTGATCCTTCACGCCCTCCAACAGAATCCTTCGACACTTTGCTGTCTTCTTTTTCCAAGCCTCAACTAAGGCAACATCGCTAGAAGTAGGCTTTGGGACTTCTGCATCTATGAACTCCTTTAGCCCATTGTCATCTAACACCGCCTCCATCCTGTCCTTCCATGTAATATAATTCAAGCTGTCCTCAAGGGCATACTCCAATCGCAATCCGTTGAAAGACATCTTAACTTCGACACCAAGAAAACACTTCTGCAAATTCGAATTCCACCAGCACAAAACTCAACCGCTTCAATGTTCTGCAATTGCTCCAATGATCAATATCGCTTCGATACAATGTAGAAGTTTGAATAATAGTTAAATTATTCACCAAGATTATCCTAATCACACACTATTTGAGCTTCATACATAATACATAACCTCTTCTACTATTGATCATCAATTTGCGGAAATTAAACAATCACATGCGCACATTAAAACCACATAATCAATCACACATATAAACACAATGTTTATGGGAAAGCTTAAAGCTGAAAACCCCCAACTATCTGTATATTATAATGATAGAGTTCATGTAACAATAATAACACAAAGCTCCTCACAAGCTCTCAGCACTATCTCACATGCTACACACTACACAAGCTTAGACCAAGCAAGTCACATGCTCAAATCTCCTCCACCTGTTAGCCAGCCTCTACTGCGCAATCCAATATGGATAATCATGAGATCCAAGTTCGAATCCCACCAAGATGTACTACGCAATCCTCATTGGCTTCTCCATCAATGTGTGTGCAAATCTCATGCACCAGTATAGTCACAACCGATAGTCAACCCGGCTTCTTTCACCTACCTATCACCGATCTCCACCGAAATCGTCCATGCACCGAAGTTAATCGATGTGTTCAATAGTTGACGATGATTTATTTAATTAGCAATTAATTAATAATTTCAATTCACACCACTCATCACTAGTGTAATAATCTTGTATCAGACTAAATACAACTAGTTCAACTAAAGTCAATCGAACACAACTCATCAACTCTCAATCAACTCTCCACCAAATTCACCACATGAGTTCTAACTCAAGTATCCATGCAAAAGCTCCACTTAACCCTTAGGAATAGCGTAATTCCTTCTGTCAGCTCCTGTGCCACATCTGTGCACTTAACTGAAGTGCTCCAAGAGAATAAGATAATGTTTAGAGTCCAAATATTATTAAGAGCTAATAATATTCGACATATCTATTTTTAGACTGGCAATCTAAAAACAGATTCCGCCCAATATGTCTAAAAATAGAAGTCCATCTATTTTTCCAACTTGACCAACCATCCACAAATAGCATCCTGCAACTCATAGAATATGATCGACATGTCTAAAAATAGACATAGTCTAAAAATAGACTTTGCGCCAAAAATACCCTGCGGGCCCACTTAGTGAAGGTGACTCCTTTCCACTAAGCTCTGTCATCTTGTTGCATTCTCAACATTGAGTTGTCTGCTCATCAGTCATAGGTGTCGAGTCAACTGCAACTACGAGAGTAGCTATACCAATGACGGTGCAAACTCAATCCATTTTCACCCTGTCGACCGCGTCTGGTTCCACCAAATCGATGATGGTGAATAAACACAAGAAAAACTGGCACCACATGATTTCCTCCACCCAGTGGGCATACCGCATGGTAGTGAAAACATCAACGGCATCCACACCCTTCCACTTAGTATACGAGGTCAAGGTCCTGATTCCCATCAAATGCAAGATCCTAAACTTACATGCCGCCATTGAATTCCTCAGTGACTCCAAACCTCTAGAGAAATTCTTAGTAAAACTAGAGCTCTTCGATGAAATTTGACGAAATTCACTCCAGCACAACGAGGCCCATAAAAAACTAGTGAAAGCATCATTCGATTGCAACATCACCCCTCTTTCATTTACTGAGGGGGAGTTAGTTCTCCACTACAATGTTGCGAAAGAAGCCTCAGGGTCAGGAAAATTAGAAACCTTGTGGAAAGGTCCCTATATCACAAAGAATTTTCTCCTAAATTAGGCATACATCTTGACAGAGCCCGACGAAACATGCATGAGAAACCCCATCAATGGTGCAATATTCTCGAACGGGGAAAATCAGAAATATAGGCACCAAAAACACATTTTTCATAAAATTGTATTATAAAAATAAATAACAGACCATGGATCCATTATTTTATATATAATAGCAACCAAATATGAAAGGAGATCTGAAACAAATCATTTTTTCTTAGTTAAACAAGCCTCCCAAGCCCATAACAGCCCAAAAACACTCCAAACCCATGACTACTGCAACACAGAATTTCTGAAGAAAGTAAAAGCACAGTTTAATGAGGTTTTATACTATAGAAATAGAGATACAAATGGATCTTCTAATATATTACTCAAGAGAGCTGAAAAACTGAGATCTAGTCTCTTTTACACAATTCCAAGATAACTCGGTAAGGGTTTCTTGATAGACATGAGATACAAAAAGTATATACTATAGATTTATGGTTGAATCACATTTTCTAACTAAAGCTCTACATAAATGTGGCTGATAAAATGGCTGTAGCTCCTCCTTACTAGCTTTCTGGGTGAAAGGTTGATCCTTTCACTAGGAAACTAGCTCATAATCGGGGGTTTTGACCCTTCCATAGCAACACCATGAAAAATAATGCAGTTCCTCAAGGAGACTGCATTGTAGCTGTAGGATATTGCTTGACCCAATTTCTAATGGTGGAAATAAAGCCCAAAATTCTCCTCTCATGTTTCTTCAACAAGTCCTCTAAGAAAGAGTGGGGAATTCCCGCATGAGAATACCATTGCACTAAACAGTGCAGCACACCCAGCTAAACAACTGAAGCATGCAATAAGACATAATAATCAAACATAAAAAATATTATTCAATGCCTCATAAGGCTTCCATTTTCTCCATTATATACTCGATGAGCTTCCTTACCATGGGTCCCATCCATTTATGAGGTTACTTCCATGCAAAGACTCCTCCTCCAAAATTACATTGTCTCTACTAGCTCCACTCTCTTATTTACAACGCTTTTTGATTTGGTAAACTTTGAATTAGTCTCCATGCATGGTTTCCTTTCACACCTAAGGTGGCTTTATTCTAACTGTCTAAACTGATCCATATTCACACTGGGCTGTCTCTATTGATGATTCACTCCCTCCATACTAGCACTGTTGACTTGGTCAAGCTTAACCTTGTCCACATGCAGTAGCCCTTGTTCACCCATGAGGGTGCATTATCTAGCTATGAAGATGACCCACTTTCACATGAGAAGTGGTTTTATTACTAATAAAGAGATTTATGGGTCTCCCTACCCACTTATTCATCAAACAATAAAGAAAAATTAGATTCTAATATTCCAATTAGTTGCATGCTAATTTAGGAATATTACAATTTTCCCCTCCCAAATGTTGCTTGTCCTCAAGAAACTGCAAGGATATATTTGCAAAATATAGGGAACCCTCATCCCCATTGGAAGCCCCATCCTCCAAGCTATCATCCATATAAAATGAATCACCCTCCAAAATGGTAATTCATAGAAAAACTCCTTCCATGTGAGATACCACTGTAATATTCCCAAATGGGAAATGCAGCAATACAATACAGAATGATAGTAAAATAACACAGATCATTATTTATATAGCAAGAGGCCAATATGGAGACCTTTCATTTGTTATTACAGTAACAAAACATGTGTAAGAAATGGCCCATAAGATGCATAACAAGAAAAGCAAGTCTCCAATGACATAAATCCCTTAATATGAGGTGTTACAACCATATAAAAGACTAGAAAACCCATAAAGTGTTATTTTATTGGCTCTACAACAGCTATATATTACACATCAGATCTAGAGAAAATAAGTGTATAAAAAGTTAGATCTATATCAGATCCATGCACTATACAAGCTCCTCTAAAGAGCCCCCTTGGGGATTTCAGAAAAACACCAAGTACAAGGTGTAGATATGAGATCTAAGACTGCATATTTACTGAAAATTACAGATCTGGAAATTGTGGCTGAACTGATATAGGCAATAGAATATCCTCCTCCAATATATCTTCAAAGTGAAGGGTAGATCCCCAACACTAGAAAATCAACTCTCCAAATGGTGTGTTGAACCACCCTGTAGCTACACCTACAGGAATAACACAGATCTGGATCTAAAATGAATTGTATGGATCAAAATAAGGTTGGCCTAATGCCAAGATCTGAAAATGGTGCTCAATTCCTTCAATACTATCCTCCCAATGAAGTAGAAACCTCCTCCACTAAAAAGGAGCACTAAAATGGGCTAGATCTGAAAGATCTAGTCTCCACTTGCTACAGCTTGCAAAAACAACAAAGCCCTCAACAAGATCTGTGTTGTAGTTGAAAGAAGAAGCTTGGCCTTAAGCCAAATAGTGGACAATGCAATAAAAACTCTCCCAAGAGCTACTTAATGGGAAGAGGTTGGATTCCTGATCAGGAACACCCAATGCTGAACAACATTCAATCTCCGCTAAACAAAAAGAGAAATATATATGTCTAAACAGACCATATATTCAGAAAAATATCATATACATCAACAACATATGGGATCACAATAAAAGTTATGCTAGCTTCCATGTGTAGTAATGGAGAAGGACAATGGTCCCTCAAGTGCAGTGAGCACAATTTTTCTCCTAACTGCTATAGAATATGGCATGATGAGTGGTTTCCCAACCACTTGCTTGCTACCCCAATTTCCTCACAAGCTTGGAGAATATGTATAGTGTATGGTGCAAATTGAGCATACCCCGCATAAGATATCATCTCCCCAAAATATCCTAGGGATTGGCCATCATCAATGTTGCTTATGGCCTCAAGTAGACCATGGAGTCTAGAAGAAAGAGTACCCCCTCTTGGAGCAATGCCCTACACATTAATGGTAAGGAAATGCATGTTGAGATTCAACAAGATGATGAAGCTTAGTGAAAATCAGTCACCTTCACTAAGTGGGCCCGCGGGCTATTTTTAGGTGTAAGTCTATTTTTAGACATGGTGATCATATTTCAGAAGTTGCAGGATGCTATTTGTGGATGGTTGGTCAAGTTGGAAAAATATATGAAATTCTATTTTTAGAATATGTTAGGTCCCTATATCACTAGTATAGCCCCTTATTATTGTTAGTGTAAACCCCTTATTGTTATTATTGTACCCTTGTAACCCCCATTTTGTTATTATTGTGCCCTTAAATTATTATTGTTAGGTCGGCTAGGATTACATTGTGGCCCACTAGGATTACATTATGGCCCCATGGACTCCTATATATAGAAAGGAGGTTTTGTGAATTGCATCATCCAAGAATTGTTCATTTATGTAATGTATTGGAGGTTGCCCCCTCGAAGTGGCTCATTTCTAAGGCGTTGATATCTCTTTTCTTCTCTTTTTGGAGCTGGTTACACAACATTTGGTATCAGAGCTTTGGATTCTAGGGTTTCGCTGCTCCAAACAGGTCATCGTGGCATTTTCGCTATAACTTTTTTTCTACGAAGTTTCAGAAGCTGAAATTTTTAGGGTGCGAAGAAACAATCCTGAGGAAGCGTGTGTAAAACTTTCAGATTTTGGTGCGCAATAATTTCGGAGATATGATCTGTGGAAGTCAGGTATTTTTTCAGGCTCCTAAACAGGTCATCGTGGCATTTGCGCTATAAAAATTTTTATACGAAGGTTCAGAATCTGCAATTCATATGGTGCGAAGCTGAAATCCTGAGGAAATTCATCAAAAAATTTCAGATCTTGGTTCGCAATATTTTTGGAGATATGATCTGTGGAAGGTAGTGCTTTTTCAGGCTCCTGAATTTCATCTCAAAGAGGTGATCGTGTGAAAAGTTCAATAACTCTCTCTCTGAAGATTGGAGTGGAGTGCCGTCAAACGTATTTACAAGTACACGGCTTGTAGTTTCTTTGCTATCAATTTCAGAAACAAAGGACAAAACAGTGACATGTGGCAAGTCGTACAAGTTCGCTCTACTGAACCAGTCCAGAATTAGGTCATTGTGGGAGATTGGACACAACTTTGTCTTGAAGAATCAAAATCAGGTCAGACCTGTGGCATTTGAAAGAAGCTTCAGAGGGCTACTACAGGGCTGAATTTCAGATATCGAAGATTTTCAATTACAGAGATAATTCAATTTCAATATCGATCTTCTAAAAGCTAGTAAAAGGTGTGTATTTTTTTTTCCGAATTGCATAAGTCTTGTTTGAAGAATAAAGTTGAATTGATTCCAAGGGCATAGTGTAGAATATATATCAGTATTGTATTCTAAAATGGCCCCTAAAAAGAATTCAACACCCATTAAGCCTTTAGAAGGCTCTACTATGACTCATGAAGATGAAGAATGGCAACATGACATATCAAAATTACAAGAGCAAGTGCAACAAATTTCGCTCTCGCAAAGAACAACAAAAAATGAAATGGAAGTTTTGAAGAAGGGCGTGGAAACTAAGATGGATGGTTTGAAGAAAGGCATGGAAGCTAAGATGGATGGCATGGAGGCTGGCATGGAATCTAAGATGGATGGCATGGAAGCTAAGATCGATGAGAAAATGGAAAACATGAAGAATTTTCTAAAAGCAGACATGGAAGGTTTGACAAAGTTGATACAAGAAAGGTTTCCTAATGGAGAAAAGATAGTAGAAGAACCTCATGATGAGAACAAAATAAATGTTAATTGTGATTTCATAAACTCTAATGTTGGCGGGAAGAACCACCATATTCCAAAGATGGATATGAGGAAGTTTGATGGAAAGGATCCTGTAACATGGATACTACGGATGGAGCAATATTTTGATCTCCATAACGTACAAAACACACAAAAGGTACGCATTGCAACTTTACATTTAGAACAAAATACATTTGTATGGTATCAATGGCTTTGCTCCCGTAAAAAAATTGTCACTTGGTCAATTTTTACGGAGGAAATGATAGCACATTATGAGGAAACAAAGAGCAACACCTTCTTTACCCAATTGATAAATCTCAAACAAAAGGGTTTAGTGGGGCAGCACATTGAGGACTTCCAAAAATTGAATATAAGGGTAACTGATATTCCAGAGGGACATAGGATTGATCTCTTCCTAGGCACTTTAAAGGATAACATCCAACATGAAGTTCGCGTTTTGGAACCTGATTCATTGGAGAAGGCATTCGGGTTGGCAAGAAAAGTTGAATGTAAAATTATGGCGACAAGGAAGCCTACCACTCAATTCTATAAAGAAGGAAGTGTTGCTACGCCTAGATTTCCACAACCTACAAGGTTGACACCACAACAATTGGAAGAAAAAAGAGCAAAGGGCTTTGCTACAGTTGTGATAGCAAATACACTAAAGGTCATAAGTGTGCTGAGAAGAAATTATTTTACATAGATTGTGAAGAAGAAGAAGAAAATGAACAAGAAGAGGATATACACCGGGAACCACCCCTAGAAGAGGAAGAAATGAATCCGACCATATCGTGTAATGCACTGGCAGGAATTACCACTCCTCAAACTCTCAAGATATAAGGACATATAAAGAAGAAAAGGGTAATAGTGTTGATTGATTCAGGTAGCACCCATAATTTTATTCATTATAAGGTAGCCAAGGAATTAAATTGTTTCTTATACCCAGCACCAGAATGTCAAGTGATGGTTGCAAATGGAGGAACTATAAATTGCTCTGGAAAATGCCATAATATCAAGCTAACCATGGGGGAATATGTATTGACTAGTCCAATGCTTGCCATTCCTATGGGAGGTGCTGATTTTGTACTAGGAGTACAATGGTTACAATCTTTGGGGACGGTAGCTTTTAATTTTTAAGAACTTTTCTTGAAATTTTTTTCAAAAGGAAAGGAAGTCGAATTACGGGGTATTGTGGGGAAGCCAGGAAGGATAATAAGTTCTAATGTCATGACAAAGCTTCTAAAGAAAGAACAACGAGGCGTAATTGCACAATTATGCTCACTAGAAGTTCCAACATCAAAATCATCTATTTCTGCAGATCTCCAACAAGTCTTGGACAATCATTTCAAGGTGTTTGAAACTCCCAAAGGACTCCCACCTATTCGTGATCATGATCATGCTATTCATTTGATTCCAGGAAGTGTTCCTCCAAACATCAGGCCTTATAGATATCCTTACTTCCAAAAAAGCGAAATTGAACGTATGATTGCAGAAATGTTAGAGGCGGGTATAATTCAACCTAGTCAAAGTTCTTTCTCTGCTCCTGTAGTATTGGTACACAAGAAGGATGGTTCATGGCGAATGTGTCCAGATTATAGGGAGCTCAATAAGCTCACCATTAAAGACAAATTTCCCATTCCTGTGATTGATGAATTATTGGATGAATTACATGGAGCAATTTATTTTACCAAGTTGGATCTTCGTTAAGGATATCATCAAATTAGAATGAAGACTGAAGATATTCCAAAAACAGCATTTCGAACTCATGAGGGTCATTATGAATTTTTGGTCATGCCTTTTGGCCTTACCAATGCACCTTCTACATTTCAGGGGTTGATGAATTCCATTTTCAAACCCTTCCTTGGAAAATTTGTGCTAGTATTTTTTGATGATATACTAATCTACAGCAGGTCTTGGAAGGATCATGTTGAACATGTTGACGGGGTGCTCAAACTATTGCAGGAGAAACAATTATATGCAAAAACATCCAAATGTTTCTTTGGAGTACAAGAGGTGGAATATCTGGGTCATATTGTATCTCTCGAGGGTGTTAAGGTAGACCCTAACAAAATTAAAGCCATTAAGGAATGGAAAGTCCCCACAACCATAAAGCAGTTGCGAGGATTTCTCGGGTTAACAGGGTATTATCGCAAGTTTGTTAAGAATTATGGGAGAATAGCAGCACCTATAACAACATTATTTAAGAAAGTTGCATTTTCATGGACTCCTGAAGCAACTAAGGCCTTTGAACATCTTAAAGAGGCAATGTGCCTAGCACCGGTCTTAGCTACGCCAGACTTCACAAAAACCTTTGTTGTGGAATGTGATGCCTTAGGAAATGGAATTGGTGCAGTTTTAATGCAGGAAGGAAGACCCATTGCTTTTGAAAGTCGTCCAATCAAAGGAAAGTATTTACAAAAACCTATTTATGAGAAGGAAATGTTAGCAATACTGCATGCACTAAAGAAGTGGCGAACTTACCTAATGGGAAGACACTTCAAGGTAAAAACTGATCATGATAGTCTTAAACACTTTTTGGAACAAAGACTATCTTCAGAAGAGCAACAAAAATGGGTCACAAAGATATTGGGTTATGACTTTGAAATAATCTACAGAAAAGGAAAGCTTAATGTTGTTGCAGATGCACTCTCAAGAAAGAATGAAGAGTTGGAAGCATTGCTTTGTGCCATTTCTATTATCCAACCAGATTGGATAACTGAAGCAAGAGATGAATGGAAGAAGGACAAAGATGTATGGACACTCATTCAAAAGTTGCAGCAAGATCCTAGTACATCCGATACATTTAGTTGGAAAAATGATTCCTTATGGTACAAAGATCGCTTATATCTTTGTAAAAATTCCCAACTAAAACAAAAGATTCTTCTGGAATTGCACACTTCTCCTTTAGGAGGACACTCAGGATTTTTAAAAACTTACCACAGGGTGAAGAAAGAATTTTGTTGGGATGGCCTTAAATCTGATATTCAAAAGTTTGTGGCGGAATGTTTGGTTTGCCAGCAGAATAAAGTGGAGACAATTAAGACCCCGGGACTTCTACAACCTTTATCCATTCCAAGTCAACGTTGGGAGGAGATTTCAATGGATTTTATCACGAGTTTACCTAAGTCCGAAGGAAAGAATGTCATCATGGTGGTAGTTGATAGACTTACCAAGTATGCACACTTTTGTGCATTATCTCATCCATTTAAAGCAAGTACAGTTGCTACTACATTTATGGACGGAATTCAAAAGCTACATGGAAGCCCAAGGGTTATTGTGAGCGACAGAGATCCCATTTTTACTGGAAATTTTTGGACGGAGTTATTTTCTTGTTTGGGTACTCAATTAGCTCATAGTTCATCTTATCATCCTCAATCTGATGGTCAAACTGAGATAGTAAATAAATGTTTGGAAGGATGTCTTCGTTGTTTTGTATCTGATAAACAAACACAATGGGTCAAGTGGTTACCTCTTGCTGAATGGTGGTATAACACTTCCTTCCATACTGCAGCAAAAATGACCCCTTTTATGGCACTTTATGGATATCATCCACCATCCATCACATCATCTTTAAGGGAAAATTCGAAGGTTCAAGCAGTGGAAGATCACATCGAGCATCGGCAAGAAGTTCTCCAACTCTTAAAGGATAACCTGAATTTGGCACAAAATCGAATGAAACAACAGGCAGATCAACATCGCAGCGAGAGAAGTTTTGATGTAGGAGATTGGGTATTTTTACGGCTACAACCATGCAAACAAATGTCCCTCAAGCAAGCTAAGAAGGATAATAAATTATCGCCAAAGTACTATGGTCCTTACAAGGTGTTGCAAAAGATTGGTACTATGGCATACAAATTGGAGCTTCCTGCTTCTTCGCGAGTACATCCAGTTTTCCCTGTTTCATGCTTAAAGAAGGTTATAGGTGAAAATCTTCCAGTTCAAACAGTATTGCCAGAACTTGATGGGGAAGGGAAAATCATATTGGAACCTGAAGCAGTCATGGAAAAAAGAACTCGACAACTACGGAATCGATCAATTTCGGAGTATCTCATCAAGTGGAAGAACTTACCCACTGAAGATTCTACATGGGAGGATGAGAATTTTATACAGAAGCACCCGGAGCTACTCAAGTGTTGAGGACAACACTTTTTTGAAGGAGAAGGGCATGTTAGGTCCCTATATCACTAGTATAGCCCCTTATTATTGTTAGTGTAAACCCCTTATTGTTATTATTGTACCCTTGTAACCCCCATTTTGTTATTATTGTGCCCTTAAATTATTGTTGTTAGGTCGGCTAGGATTACATTGTAGCCCACTAGGATTACATTATGGCCCCATGGACTCCTATATATAGAAAGGAGGTTTTGTGAATTGTATCATCCAAGAATTGTTCATTCATGTAATGTATTGGAGGTTGCCCCCTCGAAGTGGCTTATTTCTAAGGCGTGGATATCTCTTTTCTTCTCTTTCTGGAGTTGGTTACACAACAGAATATCGGGCGAAGTATATTTATAGATCGTCGATCTAAAAATAGAAGTGTCGATTATTATTAGCCCTTAATAATAATCAAACTCTAAATATCAACTTGTTCTCTTGGAGCACTTTATTTCAGTGTACATATTTGGAAAATCAGTGGGCTAAAGGAATTATGCAATTCCTAGGGTTTCTTGGTGGTTCGTTCATGGAGGACTCAGTTAGAACTGAAGTGGCAAAGTTATGACAGTGTTGGAAGAGTAGTTCATAGAGTTGTTATTCAGTTTAACTCAGTTAATGGAGATAAACTCAGTTGAGCTAGTTGTATCTAGTCTAACTGAATGATACACTAGTTAGAGTGGAGTGAATTAATTATTTAATTAATTCACAAATAATAACTCATTAATCAACTAAACAAATACAACAGTTAACTACATTACATGTCAGTTCCAGTGGAGACCAAGTGGAGAGATAGGTGAAAGGGTGAGATGGACTATCCATTGTGACTATAGTTATGCATTGATTGCATCACACACACGAGGATTGTGCGGTCAAGGCAAGGCCAATTTGAATTCATTCAGAGGTCTTCCTCAATAGGGATTGTGCAATGGAGGCAGGCTATCAAGTGGGAAGAAATCGGTGCATGGATTTGCAAATTTCTTCATGTTAGTGTGTGACGATTGATTGTACTGAGAGCTTGATGTACTAATATTTGTATGAGAGTGTTACATGAACTCCATGATACATAATATATGATAGTTGGGGTTTTTAGCTTTAGGCTTTCCCATTAAACAATCGTGTTATGCGCGATTTTTTTTATTGCTTCATGTGTTTGCAATTGAGTTTAAATTTCTGCAAAAGATTAACAGTGAAAGGATTCTATATTTAGCAAGAAGATAGATATTTTTAGATCAATATAATCTGGATATATACATGCATATGTTATATAAGTTCTACATGGTATCAGAGAAATATTAATTCTTGAATATTGCAATTGTGAAGAATTGGTGAGTTTGTGTTGGTGGACAATTCGAATTTGCTTCTTAAAATTCTTGGTGTGAAAGTTGAGTATACATTGAAATGTCTTTCAATGGGTTGCGATTGGAGTATGCCTTTAAGGGTAGCTCGAATTACATAGCCTGGAAGGATAGGATGGAGGAAGTGCTGGAAGATAATGGACTGAAGGAGTTCATCGATAGCGATGTTCTTAAGCCAAGTTCTAGAGATGTTGCATTACTTGACGCATGGCAAAAGAAGGTAGCAAAGATAAGAAGAATTCCATTGGAAGGTATGAAGGACCATATTTTGTCCAGCCTTCATAGTAAATCCACTCCATTTGCAATGTGGAAGGCTTTAACATATTTGTTCCAAAGCAGTAGCGACCAGAGGAAGTTGGCGCTGAAAGATAAGCTCAGAAAAATAAAAATGGAGAAAGGCGACAATATTCTAAAATATCTCACGAAGTTTGTCCACTGTAGGGATGAATTGGGAAGTGTGGGGATTACTGTTGATGATGAAGACTTGGTGAGATTGGGTTTCCTTGGGCTTCTGAAGAGTTGGCATAGCTACGAAGACTCTACCAATGAACGGGAGAAACTGTCGGGATGGGAGCGACTTTGGTCAGATCTTGTGCAGGAGGAGATAAGGCAAAGTACCAGGGATGGCTCTTCATCGAATAATGATGATGAAGAGAATTTCTCTTTGGCTTCCAAATCAAGGAAAGGGAGGGGGAAGAAATTTCCTTAAAAATACGAGGCTAAAGGCAAGAAGCACGAATTGTCCAAGGTGAAGTGTTTTCACTGTCACGACATGGGCATTTCGCCACTAACTACCCACAGAAGAAGAAGAAAAAGAAGGCTTCTTGAGCTGCAGCTGGAGAGACCTTAGCCTCATAATTTGAAATTGATTTATCTTTGATCGCATGCTTGGTTTCAAGTGTAATGGGATCATTGTGGTATCTTGAGAATGGTGCATCTTTCCATATGATGGGAGACAAGGAGTTGCTTAGTGACTTGGAGGAGAAGGACCTCCATGTTACACCATTTTTTGGTCATCTAACCTACTATCATTAGATGGACCCAAGTACACCATGTAAGACCAATTTTACCCTAAGTAAAATTGCTTTCACTATGTAAAATAACTTAATAAAACACATTTATTAGTTTGTTTATGGTCTAAACAGGAAACCCCAAAAGGAAATATTAAACAAACCTATATTTGTTTGATTTTCCTCAAGGAATAATTAATTAAAAAATAATTTAATTATTATTCCTGGTCATGTTTAACCCAAAACAAAGAAATTAATTAGATAAATCTTTATTTATCTTATTATTTTCTAGGAATAATTATTTAAATCTTATTTACATAATATTCCTTGTTAAATATGACTAAATCACCCATAAATAATTAAATAAATCATTATTTATTTGATTATCCTCCAACCACTTCCTTAAAATGATAAATAAATCATTTATTTATTTATTATTCACAAATAAAGGGATTTGACCTAAGTCAAATACCTTTTCCCTCCAACAAATATAATAAAATATTCCATAAAAGGTGGATCTAGATTTGGTTAATGTTATTTTAATCATGCACCAAGATCTAGAATGACCCAATATTTTGTTATAAATAGGAGGGTTTTCTCCTACCATTCTTCACCTTTTGTTGCCTATTAGATCACTCTGGATCTATACTCTTGGTTTGACTTTGAGCCATTATCATTGTCATATTTTCCATTTTTTGCTATGTGAGCTCCCTTTGAGTTCTATCTTTGTCTGGGTTTTCTACACCAACAGGAGAGAGAAATGCTAGATCTGAAGTGCTGAGGACTTCCAAGAACCCATCCCATTGAGGAGAATTGGAAACACCTTCTTTTTTTCCTCCCAGGTGCCCTTAATACAAAAATTCTTTCAAAAAATATTGTTCTTGTCTTGTCTATTGGATGTATGGAGCAAAACCTTGTTTTTACTGCTTAATGTCTTTTTATGCATAGATCTGGTTTTTTGCAGCACTTGTCTTGATCAACTAACTGCAGATCTAAAGATATTTGCAGCCATATTCGATGTTAGGGCTATAAGTTATGCGTAGCTAAAGTGGTTTTTTTTCGTACACTTCGACAAAAGATTCATACTAACACTCCAAATGCATATGGAGATGGGTGATGATGTTCGATACAGTGCGACAAGCATTGGGACCATTACCTTTGAGAGGGAGTCAGGAAATCCATTTATGTTGAAATATTTTATGCATGTTCCATGTCTGAAGAAGAACTTGGTCTCGATCATAATGTTGGAAGATAGAGGTTATGATGTTGTTTTCAGCAAGGGAAAATATTTCCTGCAACATAAAACAATGGGTCAAACCAAGAGGATATGGATTCAAGTTAAGAATCTATACAAGCTGGAGGTAGATGGCTATGCTGCAATTATGAGAAAAGTAGAAGAAGTAGTGAACCGGGATGAGGGCGAATTATGGCATAGGAGATTGGGCCATCTTCACCATGGCGCTTTCAAGATTTTGTAGTAGATTTCTACTGGAGTTCCCAAGGGTACTCATGCACAGTCAGATCAGTGCAAGGGATGTACTATGGGTAAGTTTTTTGAAGACCACTTTTCATGAGAAGGAGAACCGTGCTTTGGTGATCGTAGAGATAATTCACAGAGACGTGTGTGGACCTTTCTCGGTTGCTTCGACAGAAAAACATAGTTATTATGTTATTTTTGTTGATGACTATTCTCGTAGATGCTAGATCTTCTTCATGTAGAAGAAGAGCGAAAAATTCTCAAATTTCTATGAGTTTAAATCATTGGTGGAGAAGGAGTCAGGGAAGAAAGTGAAGGCTCTACAGATCGATAATGGTGGTGAATATATCTCGAACAAATTCAGAGACTTCTGTAGCAAAGAAGGAATTCGAAGAGAACTCATAGCACCTCATAACCCACAGTAGAATGGGGTCACAGAGAGGAAGAATAGAACGATCGTGGGTGCTACATGAGCTACTCTACATGACCACGGCCTACCGATTCACTTGTGGACGGAAGCATGCAACACTGTGGTTTATGTGCAAAACCATTGTCCTCATAGAGTACTTGGCATGATTACACCTGAAGAAGCTTTTACTGGTAAGAATCCTGATATTTCTCATTTGAATATTTTTGGCTCATCTGTTTACATTCATGTGACATAGGACGCTAGGAAGAAGCTGGAGCCAACTGCAAAAGTTGGGATATTTGTGGGGTACACAGAAACACCCCATAATTATTGTGTGTATTTTCCAGACATTCGGATGACTGTGGTGCGACAGGCTATAAAATTCAATGAGGTGAAAGCCATGAATTTGTTGCTTGAGAGGGGGCTACACTTACATGCAAAGGAGGAACTTCTTGTTCCCAAAGGTAAGCCTCTATATGTGGATCAGCCACAGGAGGAGATTCATGAAGTGGAGGAGTCCACTCATGCAGAACCAAACATCAGACAAGGCAGAAAGTGTACAACAAAAGCTGAGAGACTAAAGCTTGATGTGGCACAGAATGTAGGAGTCCCTACATCACAGCGCAGACAGAGACAGTCACCTGACTAATTTACTGGATACATGGCTATTATGAGCAAGTGTGTCATGACAGAGCCATCTTTGTTTGAAGAAGCAGTGCAGGAGCCCACATGGGTAGATGTCATGGTGGAGGAGTATGACTCCATTGTGAGAAACAATGCTTGGGAGATTGTTCCAAGGCCAGTGGGTAAATCAGTTGTAGGATCAAGATGGATCTACAAGGTAAACTGATGGGAGCGTCGAGAAGTATAAGGAAATATTTGTTGCCCAGGGCTTCTCACAGATCGAGGGGATTTATTATGAAGAAAACTTTGCACCTATCACACGCTATTCTTCCATAAGGACCATCCTTTCTCTCTCAGTGCAGATGGGTTGGCACATTCATCAGATAGATGTGAAGACTACATTCCTTAATGGGATCATTGAGGAAGAGGTGTACATTGAGCAGACTGAAGGATTTTAGATCTTCAGCAGTCATTCGCATGTGTGCAGGCTCAAAAGAGTGCTGTATGGGCTGAAGCAAGCACCACTTGCTTGGTACACTCCAATCAACAACTATTTCACTGGACTTGGCTTTACCAAGAGTAAGGCAGATGCAAACCTGTACCAAATTGTGGTGGAGGGTAAGCTTTCAATCATTGTTATTTATGTTGATGATTTAATACTAATGGGTGATGAGCAGTTGATACAGTCATGCAAGGCAGATCTTGCAAAGGAGTTTGAGATGAAGGATTTGGGCCTCCTTCATTATTTCCTTCGATTGGAAATATGGCAGCGGGAAGGTGAAATGTTTGTGTCTCAAGGCAAGTATGCCCAGGAGATACTGGAGAAGTTTCACATGCAAGGTTGCAAGCCTATCGACACTCCTCTTCCAGGAAATTGGATGAAAGAGGATTCTACATCGGTAGAGGTAGAGGATGCCATTGTTTATCGACAGTTGGTGGGTTCACTCATGTATTAGTTAATACAAGACCGAACATATGCTATGTGGTGAACCAGCTTTCAAAAGTGATGGTTAAGCCTACCAAGCTCTTTTGGAAGGTAGGCAAGCATATCCTAAGGTATCTCAGGGGCACATTTGAGTATGGCTTATGGTACAGACAGACGGATGAGGTGAAGTTGCATGGCTTCACAGATGCAGATTGGGCAGGCACCCAAACGGACAGAAAGAGCACATCATGAGGGGTTTTCAGTATCATATCTACAATAGTTTCTTGGTACAACAGGAAACAAATACCTGTGGTACTCAGTTCACTGGAAGAAAAATACATGGCAGCAAGTCAAGCTGCATGTGAGGCTATCTAGATGAGGAAGATCCTGGTCAGTTTGTTCGGTTCACATTTAGATCCTACAGTGATACATTGCGATAATTAGAATTACATTAAAATTTCGATTAATCCTATGTTTCATGATAGATATAAACATATTGATATCTGGTATCATCATATACAAGATTGTGTGCAGCGGAAGATCATGTTGCTTCAGTACATTCCCATGGAAGATTAGGATGCAGACATTCTGATGAAGGCGCTCACCAGGAGAAAATTCGAATACCATAGAGGCAGGATTAGGGTGAAGGATAATCCCTATCTTGTTGAGAGGGAGTGTTGAGATTCAACAAGATGATGAAGCTTAGTGAAAATCAGTCACCTTCACTAAGTGGGCCCGCATGCTATTTTTAGGTGTAAGTCTATTTTTAGACATGGTGATCATATTTCAGAAGTTGCAGGATGATATTTGTGGATGATTGGTTAAGTTTTAAAAATAGATGAAATTATATTTTTAGAATATTGGGCGAATGCTATTTATATATCATCGATGTAAAAATAGAAGTGTCAATTATTATTAGCCCTTAATAATAATCAGACTCTAAATATTAACTTATTCTCTTAAAGCACTTTATTTCAGTGTATAGATTTGGAAAATCAGTGGGCTGAAGGAATTACGCATTTCCTAGGGTTTACTGGTGGTTCATGCATGGAGGACTCAGTTAGAACTGAAGTGGCAAAGTTATGACAGAGTTGGAAGAGTAGTTCATGGAGTTGTTATTTAGTTTAACTCAGTTAATGGAGTTAAACTCAGTTGAGCTAGTTGTATCTAGTCTAACTGAATGATACACTAGTGAGAGTGGAGTGAATTAATTAAATTAATTAATTATTTAATTAATTCACAAATAATAACTCATTAATGAACTAAAAAAAATACAGCAGTTAACTACAGTGCATGTCAGTTCCAGTGGAGACCCAATGGAGAGATAGGTGAAAGGGTGAGATGGACTATCCGTTGTGACTATAGAGATGAATTTATGACATCATACACACATTAGAGTTTCCAATGAGTATTTTGCAATCAAGGAAATTCCAATTCGAATTCATTCATGGGTCTTCTTTAGCAGGGATTGCGCAGTGGAGGCAGGCTATCAGGTGGCAAGAAATCAGTGCATGGATTTGCAGATTTCTTCATGTTAGTGTGTGACGATTGATTGTACTGAGAGGTTGATGTACTAAGCTTTGTATGAGAGTGTTAAATGATCTCCATGATACATAATATATGATAGTTGGGTTTTTTAGCTTCAGGCTTTTCCGTTAAACAACTATGTTATGTGTGATTGTTTTTATTGCTTCATGTGTTTGAAAATGAGTTTAAATTTCCGCAAAAGATTAACAGTGGAAAGATTATGTATTTAGAAAGAAGATAAATATTGTTAGATCATGAGAATATAGATATATAAATGCATATGTTATATAATTTCTACAATGCAAATACATAGTAAATGAAATTTTTACCATGTACTTGGTTTAAGCTAGTAAGATGGCTCATAGATGGGCCTCCTCTCACTCCCAGTGAGGAAGGAAGTGGTTGCGATAACTCAACCAAAGGGTCATGTCTATCCTCATCCTACAAATAATCCATTCATCTCCTCATATGATGGTGCATCTCCTCTTTGAAGCCTTCCCAAATGAATTCCTCCAAGATAGTACAGTATGCTCTTATAAAACCAGTGGGTTTGAAGAGCAACCCTTCATATGCTACATCTAGTAGCTTCTTCTTGAGCTTAGAGGTTCTAGTCAAGAAGACTCTACTCTGAAAATATATGACCCCATCTACCACGGCATATCTCACATCAGATAATTGGTCATCAAGCACTTTGCATGAAAAGCGATCCTTGGAGTATTCCACTAATAGCTGGGACCTCCAATAAGGGTCAATACTCAATAATGACAGCACTGCTGATGTATCATGTGAAGCACCTGCCATGTTGTTGCTCTCTTCTTTGACATCTCCCATGCCAAAATCATACACCAGAATGCTGCAATTTGGCCTCTACTACTCCTCCTGCATCTGCTCATGCTCTAAAGAAGGTGGAAGTGTTTGGAGGCTAGTCTTCCTTAAAAATCTATCACCCATCAAAAAAAATTTGAGTTTGGCCAATGTAAACATATGTGGCCACCAACTCCTACCAAACATGGAAGAGTCCTTCCAATTTGGAAGTATCTTCCGATTCTCCAAAGCCATGGAGTGGTCTCATTACACCCTGATGGTGCCATCCACCCCAGAAACATCTTCTCTCAATGCAAGATGTTTGGTGAGAGTGGGAAATACTGATATTGGGAGAATTTCTCCCTCCTCCTTGAGCCTACCCTGGACTCTTTGTGCTATGTTAAGCCCTCCCGAGGTGCTTACCCCTCTGGAATCAATGAGTGGTGCAACTGAATGTGAAGCATCTCCCATCATCTCATGATCTAGTGGTTTCCTGGGTGAAATTCCTCCATGTAATGATACATCAATGTCAAGAGTAGACTGCATACATGAGTGGACTACTTTGTCCCTGCTCTCACTGCGCAAATCATTCTGCCTCTTATGTGCATCAATATTCTGGAATAGATAGGGATGTGGGTTCCTAATCATATTATGTTGGTCTTCCCCCCATCCTCTTCTTCCTTCTTCAACTCCTCATAATCTATCCATGATGGCACATGTTGCTCAAGGATTGTGCCCTGATCTCTGCATGTGATATTCTTTGGAACTTCTTGCAAACATACAAGGGCTCCTCTCATTGGAGAAATTTCTCCATCTTCCTCTCCCTGAGGTACTAGATCTGCTCCTGATGTGACAGCTCTGTCACCTCTAGCCTTATATTCCTCTTCAAAATCAATGGAAGTTACCTTATTATCAATAAGAGGGTATTTCTTTGAAAAAGAGCTCTCCATATCCTGTTTTTCAGAAGAGTGTTCTTTATGAAGTAGGGATCTTGCCACTAGCAAGGTATTTTGCAAAATTTCATTCCCCTCAATGGTTTTCTGAAATGGAGTGGAGGTTATAGATCTTTCCAACCCATGCAAAGGTTTTGTTTGTTTTGGCTTGACTAGCCCAACCAAAGATGTTCCATAATGCTTTTCATCAAACCTTTCCACTATCCTCCTAGTGAACCTTGCATAAGTAGATATATTTGCATTTCTTAATGAAAATGATTCAAATAACCACCAAGCATAAGCCTTACCTTCAAGATGCAGCGCTGCAACTCTAATGGCTTCATCTTTTGAAACTTGGTGCTGCTGCAAATAAGTATCAAGCTACTCCACCCAAGCCCTCACTGAACATTTAGGTGACCCATTAAAAGTAGATAGGAAGAATCTACCTTCATCATGCTACTTGCACCTTGTGCTTCTTTCATAGTTGTTAGGTATTTTATCCTCCTTGATCTTGTAAAACCCTTGGAATTTTAGGCGATATTTTAATCTCTTAGATTAAGATTCATACTCTTGCAAATAATCACCAAGAGTCTCCTTCTTTGGCACACTCCCTTCCTCCATGTCACTTGATATGAACATAGCCCTGGTAGAGCATAGTAAATATGATGATGTGGTTGAATTCTCACACCCATAATATGAGGAATTGATGATTTCATCATGTAAAAATCTTGTTGAGGGATCTCCATGTATTTCCCTCCTCATTTCTTTGATGTGTTTTCTAATACACTGCAGAGTTTGAAGAAGAATTTTTAAGAACTCCTTCTCTCCTGATAATAAGGTTTTTCCTTGACCTCTTTTGAAATTTTTTTCCTTCCTATGAGAAGCCTCCTTAGATGACATAATGGCTTAAGTGTACAGGCTGAGCCGAGATCAAAGCTCTGAAACCACTGTAATATTCCCGAATGGGGAAAATTAGCAATATAGGCACCAAAAACGTATTTTTCAGAAAATTATATTATAACAGTCAATAACAGCCGATGGATCCATTATTTTATACATAATAGCAACCAAATATGCAAGGATATCAGAAAAAAAAAATCATTTTTTCTTAGTTAAACAAGCCTCCCAAGCCCAGAAGAACCCAAAAACACTGCAACCCCATGACTACTGCAACATAGAATTTTTGAAGAAATTAAAAGCACAGTTTAATGAGGGTTTATACTATAGAAATAGAGAGACAATGGATCTACTAATATATTACATAAGAGAGCTGAAAAACTGAGATCTAGTCTCTTTTACACAATTCCAAGATAACCCGGCAAGGGTTTCTTGATAGACATGAGATACAAAAAGTATATACTGCATATCTGTGGCTGAATCACATTGTTTGACTAAAGATCTGCATAAATATGGCTGAGAAAACAAAGAAATGGTTGTAGCTCCTCCTTACTAGCTTTTCGGATGAAAGGTTGATCCTTTCACTAGGAAACTAGCTCACAGTCAGGGGTTTTGACCCTTCCAATGCAACACCATGAAAACTAATGTAGTTCCTCAAGGAGACTACATTGTAGCTGTAGGTGACTGCTTGAACCAATGTCGGATGGTGGAAATAAATCCCAAAATTCTCCTCTCAGGTTTCTTCAACAAGTCCTCCAAGAAAGAGTGGGGAATTTCCGCATGAGAATACCCTTGCACTAAACAGTGGAGCAAACCCAACTAAATAGCTGAAGCATGCAATAAGTCATAAGACTCAAACATTGAAAATATTATTCAATGCCTCATAAGTGTTAGAAAATTATATATTATGGAGCAATGCAACACATAAAATATGTGGAAAATACAAGCACACAAAAAACATAAAACCAGAGAGACACAGATATATGTGGTTCAACTAGTTTGGGCTACATCCACCCCAAACAGCCAGTCCTTCCTTTCTATTATCCAGCAAAATGAAGAGACAAAACCTACAACAGATTTTCTGTAATATCCTCTGTTCTCTCTCACAGTCTCTCTATCTATTTCCTGCTCAGAGAATACACATATATTACACATCCGCAATACAATACCCTCATACAAAGAAAGGGTTTGCCTTCTAGGGAAAAAAAACCCTAAACTAAACATAAATTCTACCGTTAGATCATCTGCCTAATGAACGGCCCAGATTGACTAGAAATTACTATATTTTTACAAGGAAATTTTACATCTGTTTTTAGCTTCGGGGGCGCTGCCCCCGAAACCCTCGCTGGGGGACCGCTGGCCCCCGGACCCCCCAACCGGGGGGTCAACCCCCCCTGGGACCCCGCAGGCGAGACAAGTTCCCCCCGCACCCCCCCCGTTGCAAGGGTGTAAAGTTTTCCTGGGGTATACATCCAGTTAAAACAAGGATCTCTGAATCAGGATGAAAATCAGGCTCCACACCCAACAACAAGGTTACCATCCTATCCATTATATACTTGATTAGCTTCCTTACCATGGGTCCCATCCATTTATGAGGTTAATTTTGTTAGCCCCTATAAATTTTTTGACAAGAAAAGTAAGGGGCTAAATTGTTTCTGAGCCTTCAAGGAATGCATCTCCCCTGAGGACACATCATCCTTGAAGCCTCCTGTGCCTTTGCCTTGGATAAAACCCCACTGTTGTTCCTAGTTTAAAGGGCCTCACTGATTGTAAAAAAATATGCTCCAGAAAGGCCTACATTTACCCTTCTATCCCTGCAGAATGCCCCATTTTTTAGCCTTCTTTTCCCTCTGTCAAAGTTCCCCTCTTACCCCCTAAATTCCTCCCAAAATCCCCTTTACATCCTGCACACACCCCTTGTTTGGCCTATTTCCTCCTTATTCCCACCATCGTTACCCAATTCTGCCCTCAAATGAATTAAAGGGGGCAAAAAACCCACTATTCACTTTATATTAAGGCCTAGCCCTCTTCACCCAGCCCCTAACCACTTCCCCTCCATGCACCCGAGTGCTAAGACCAAGCGCTAGTCATAAAGCGCTTATCGCAATTGGGGGTTTCACATGCACCCTTATCCTTTGCAAATGCAAAATTTCTGATACGATGGTGAACTTGTCTGTCAGCCCTTGAAATAATCTCAGCCATCGATCTATGTAAGATCTGATGGTCAGCGCTTTTTCGCAATACGCCCATCGCTCCACCGTTCACCATGCCGATCTCATCACAACCTTCCATTCAGTTCGCAGATCAACGGTCCATAGTTCATCCGCTCGATGGTCCCCGTAGCCGCGCCCGTTCGAAAACCGCCGGTTTCTATCGCACCGCCTTTCGGAGGTGGGCGGTATTTTTATTTTCGGAGCGATTCCACACACCGCTCGACACGTGCCTTTGACACTGTTCAAAAACCACCCCCCCATCATGTGTTAACGTTCGGCATTTGACCCGATGTGATATGCATATCAACCGTTTGATCTGAAGCCCTCCATCCAACGGTCATCGCACTCCGAAGATGTGCAGAGATTTAATCCAAGGCATCTGTACCCCTGGCCCACTATCCATCACCCCCGACGTATTTTCCATCATCGATCTCCTCCTAAGATGGGACGGTCTAGATTTAAAGTCAGGCCCCGCCATCGACTGGGTCCCGCCACGTCATCTCTCCACATGTTTTTATCAAGTTGTCCTTCACCCTCCTTATATTTCGTTCATATTTCATTCAGAGGTCATTTTTCAAAGGTTTGCATTTAAATTTTTCACCATAGTCTGCCAACTTTCGCCACGACCTTTTTCCCACTGTAATCCTGCACTTTTTCACCATTTTACTAGTCTACATGGCCATTCCCATCATCCCCGTTGCATCCAACACCTCCATGCATGGTTTTCCTAACAGGTTTTCGTGTTTTGTAGGGTTATCAGAGGGTGAAAGCCGCCATGATTTCACAGTCTTTATTATAGTGGAAAAAAACGCAGAAAGGACCATTTTTCAGAGGCTGAAATCATGAATAAAGCCTGGGAAGGAGCCATGATAGGACTTGCATTAAAGAGTAGGGTTTTGAACTCTGTAAAACCTCCCCAGAGCCATTAAAAGCATAGATTTCACCGACAGAGACAGGAAATGGAGCAGCAGAGATTTTAGGGCATGAAATAGAAGATCTTTGAGCCTTAACTTAGTGGTTTAGAGGCAAAGTACCAAATTGAAGACATCATGGATCACACAGAGGGTACAGAGCACATAAATGGATGTATATTAGGTTTTCTACATCAGCAGAATGTATTTCTCCATGAAAGGACATGGTACACATTATTGTTTCAGTCTACATTGTTTCCAAGCAAATATTTCCACCCTGACAACAGTCCTGATGCTATCAGAGCATTTGATTCACAGTATGACAGACCCTAGCATCATTTATTTACTTTTTGTTTATTCACCAGAAGTACTACAGAGTGCTGCAACAAAGTACACCAGAGACATACTGGAGTAATTGGAACCTGGAGAAGACCACTCTTTCACCCAAAGAGTGCCATGGATAAATGCACAAAATTTAAATAGAATGGGCCTCGGCCCTCTTCCTTTCCTGAGTTTAATGTTGCATTTAGTTTTTCACCTACCTTCTCTACTCCACTTGAGCTATAAATTCATGAAGAAACTCATTGTAAAGGTTGTTGATCAGTTATTAGAGAATTACAAGCTGTTTCTTTTAAGACAAAGTCTCTGTGTAAAGTTGTAAGATAGGCTGAGGAAGATGTATTCTGACTGAGTATCCAGCTATTGGCAATGTTGTACTTGACTGGTGTTGCTTTTTAATATGACAAGCACATTTCTTTGGATCCTGATCTATAGCAGCAGTGATGTTTTTCTATCTTTGTATTTGTGTTTAACTTGCTTTCCATTTCATTTCATTTCTACTGGCTTGCATCAAAAATCTGGCATAGGATTTACCCTTGTTAGGTACCCTATGTTTCTGCTCTCCTTGCCTTTGATGTTTTATACTAAATGTGTTATCTAAGAGTTTGATTTCAGTTAATTTAACCAGTGTAGTGGATGTTATTGCCTGCTTTATGATGTATTAATTAAATGAATCTGTTCTTAGATGTTCTTGTTAGGATTTAGCTGGAAGATTTTGGAACACTGGGGATTAGAGTTAGCCCTGTCCACTAGGATCCTTGTACGACCAGCTGGCCTTTCTAAGATCCGTCAAGCTGGAGGCCGAAGCATTGAGAGTTAAAAGTCTCTCTCTGATCTCAGGTATTTAACTTTGTGTTCTAAATATTTATTGTCTCCTCCTCCCTTACCATTCCATATCACACAATCATCTTTGAGATCCAATGTTTTAGATGACTAGCCCAACTGAAAGCCTGCACATTGAATGGCAAGTAAACCCTTTCCTAACTCAATTTCCCAATGGTCTTAAATGCTCCCTGGAATACTTCACCTCTGCCTAAATCCTCTTTGCTCATCCTTGTCTTATATTGAACCCTTCTTTCCTGATGACCAGCAACCAAAAAAACAATTAAAAAAACAAACCTTGTGCCTATAACTAGCCTAATATCTAAAACCTTTGACCTTCAAAGACATTACCTTTAAAAATCATAGAGAGATCCCTCTCTAGACCCAGGAGGGCTAGATCCTGAGGTCTGAAAGTGGTTTTATGTTGTCTCATCTTTTGGTCTTGCCAATCTGGCCAAAACATGGGAACCCCAACAAATTCCATGCAAAGACTCCTCCTCCAAAATTACATTGTCTCCACTAGCTCCACTCTCTTATTTGCAACGCTATTTGATTTGGTCAAATTTTAATTAGTCTCCATTCATGGTTTCCTTTCACACCTAAGGTGGCTTTATTATGACTATCTAAACTAATCCATATTCACACTGGGTTGTCCCTATTGATGATTCACTCCCTCCATACCAGCATTGTTGACTTGTTCAACCTTAACCTTGTCCACATGCATTAGCCCCTGTTCACACATGAGGGTGCTTTATCCAGCAATGAAGATGACCCAATATCACATGAGAAGTGGTTTTATTACTAATAAAGAGATTAATGGGTCTCCCTACCCACTTATTCATCAAACAAGAAAGCAAAACTAGATTCTAATATTCCAATTAGCTACATGCTTATTTAGGAATATTACAAATGGTATCTACCTCAAGAAAATTTACCTATAAGGATCATGAGGGTTTAGCCCTAGAGATAACATGCACAAAGAATTTTTTTTTTATCACAAAATTGTTACAAAAAGTACTCTAGTGTGACAAATGGATCTTTTACTCAACCATTATTTTGGATTCATTGATGGAGCATCGCGATGGTCTCAAAATTTAGCAGCAGCCGCTTGGGTCATCTACTACCCTGAACGATCACCATTCTTCACCAATAGAGTATGCATCACATCATCTACAAACAATAAGGCATAATATGATGTCTTCATAGGGCTCATGAGTGATGCCTTCAATCAAGGCATCCGCCACTTGCATATCTACCTTGATTCCCAGCTAGTGGTTTTGCAGTTAAACCAAGAATTTGAGGTACGAGATTCAAATCTGTTTAAAAAATATTTGCATGCAAAAATATTAAGCCATCAATCTCATCATATTACATTCACACATGTACCAAGAAATCAAAACCAGACAGCAGTTTTCATAGCTAACCACATCCTAAACTAGAATGCATCTTGTATAAACCATCATACATAAAACCAAAAAACATAAAAACATATATATCCATCAGTGATACACAACATCCATCAAAATGTATAAACCATAAGACACAACATCTAGAGCTGAAAAAAATACATCTCTCATATATACCAAAAAATATGTCTGAGTACAAATAACAAATCCTGTATCTGACCTGCAGGTCAGCCAAAAATTACATATACACATGTCATCAAAAATAAGAGAAGCATCCTCATAATGGGTGCTTTCCCTGTGTATAAAATATCTCTAACCCACAGCTGCACCCGATTCCAGTACTAGGGCAGCCACCAAAACTGAAGCCACCACGCATCACAAAGTCGATCAATAGCCCCTCTCTCGGGCCATCAATGTCTCTAACCAGAAATCATCTAAATCATTGACAAACCCATGGGTCAGCATAAACTGGGTAATCCTGTCCACTCGACCCCAAGTGTCCGCCAAGTCAGTGGCTCGAGCCTCTAAAGCAGTGAGCTTCTCTACCATCTCCGTCATACAGGCCTCTGCCGCCTCGACATGAGAAATTGCCGCATCACACTCGGCAGTAGCAGAATTTCTGCCCTCTCTAGAAGGACCAACTCCGTCACTGGGTCCTCCACCCTAGGGCTTCCTGGGACCTCCCCCCTTCCCCCCAGCTTAGGGCGGAGCTCCTCGAACCCTCCAGTTTCGTTGGTGTCCTACCAACCAAGTTGTGAGCGCCCTACCTCTCCAACATTTGCAAGAGTAACAAAAAAAATGTCAGTGTCATCAAAATACACATATAAATCACAAATAATCAACAAATGCAGAAATAAGTATAAAAATCATACCTGCTAGTCCCCAAGTGTACCTAGTAGGAATACCCATATCTAGGTCTCCCCGATAGTCCATCCTAGCGTATGGATACAGGAGGAACATCTGAGGGTTTCCCTCGAACCAAGCCTCGGTGGTCATGTTCCATTAATGCCCCACCGCGATGCATCATTGGGTCCCATCTCCTCATACGAGGGTCTCGATGACCCCCTGCAGGCACATCCACCATGGGCCACACCAACACCACTCTCCCATGCATAATTCTACAAAGTATGTTAGCATATGTAAATAGATTAGATCCGTCTCGAACCTTTGCTAGTTGGGACACCATCTCGTCATAACAATGAAGGGAAAATTAAAAGAAATGCCCGACCCAAAGCCGATGCAGGACACCAATCTGTGGCGACTAGGACCCCATCAATCTCATAATCATATCCATAGCACACTGCTTGGCTAAGTCAGTCACTGATTCTATCAGAATGCACCCTTCCATAAGAGGCACCCTGCCACAATGAATATTTGCCCAGCGCCAAAGATCCACCCTCCCAGGCAGGATTGGATTGGGGAGTGCTTCACAATAAGGTAGCAGACCAGTCACAAAGTAAATATCTGTCTCTGGATGAATATCAAGGTCACACCCTCGCAACACCATCACTCTATGTCGCCAATTCCAGCAACGGACTAGGTAGCGCAGTAATCGATCCTACAACCACATGAGGTCATTCTCAAGGAACTTGAGAAGACCCACAGGTGCAAAATATGCACGCAAATTCTCAGTTTCACACAGAGATTCTGCACATGTGTGGTAAATGCAAAAAATGGCTAGGGTTCTATACAAACCTTGTTTGTACGGACACCTTCCCAGTAACACTGAAATAATTAAAATGCAGGATGTTCTAGGGCCTACCTGACACTAGCAACAGGAATCTTGGGTGCACAGTCTGACCACAATGGCAAGAAAATATCAACAGCAACCTCTGACCTCTCAAAATCTCAAACACTCAAATGACACAAATGAGTTGAAATGAGCCATATTAGCCTATATATTTTCGTTTTCAAATTGTTTGAAGGACCATAAAGAGAGCTCAGATAGCCAAATTTTAGAACCAAAAGAAACACAGTGATCAACGCCTCATAACACCCAAAGGAGGCTCCACAAATTCACGTCTATGAAAAAATAATTTTTCTATTTCCGACATGTATGCCCTCCCTTATCGTCTTTTCATTCAGCAAATTTTGTCGATATATTTGAATGAGAAGGATGCTTTCACTTCGAGTATTCATTGCAGGTATTATACAGTAAAACAAACCACCTATTTCCCCATGCATCGAAGGATCCAGAGCATGTATCATTCTACCCTCAGCATGATAGAATCCCAGAGAAATGTTACATATCCTGACATCATTTCTCCACAATAAATTAACCATAGGTTCCACACACCCGAACATGTTTATCATCTCCCCATCTTGCACATGATAAACATTCTCATTCATCTGCAGAGCCTGCCCCTCCATGGCGTCCATCACTCAAAATAGACCATGCATCAAAAAATATGACACCATGGCCATTTCACCGCAGTCCGGGAAGCACTTCATGATCATTCGTCCACCATGAATCAAGTCAAGTTTTACCATATCAAAATAAAACCCCTTTTTCTTGGACTACCATTTTTGCAAGAAAATTGAGCACGCACCACCACGTCTCACATTTGGCCTACCACCCCCCCATCAGCATATCCCATCTGTGATATTTTCTACCCACTTCATCATCCCCACATCAAGACTGTTACGAGGATTAATCCCTCTTGTAGACAAGAGCGATCTCCCTAGTACTCTAGTGAGTAACTAGAAACAAAGATCCATTTGAATACCTCTTTCTATAGATTAATTGTATTTTAATATCATTATAATAGTAAAGTAGAGAGGACATGCTCCTACCTTGAAATCCAAACGTTTGATGTAGTCCTTTGTCCCGTCACTCCAAATTAGTTCTCAAATGAGTAGAACCTACAATCAAAGACAAGATAAATAATTGAAGCATCTGCAATATATAATAATCAAAATGTATTAATCCAACTTAGTGATCAAGGAGTCTAAGTATTAACATTATTCCCATAAATATAGAAACAAAACAATGAGAAAAGAGATCCATATGTATTATCTTAAATATAAAGAGAAATCTTACAACTAGATGCCTTGATGTTGTACAAATTTCTCCCGGGGTCCCGAGAAATTGTTCTCCTTCAAACTGATAAGCCTTCATCTCTAGAATACCAGCATGAAGTTATGGACACAAAGGTGTGATATTCAATATGTCAACAACAACTCACTAGTATAGAAAGTATGCACTCTATGAACTCTTTTCAAATTAGAAACTATATAGATCAGTTTCTTTGATTCATAATGTGCCCTTGAACCTGAAACTTGAGCTCAATTTATAGGAAAATGGAGGTAGTTCAGTTCCATGAAGAAGGGGATGGATTCCTCTCATGAATGGATTTGAGTCCCTTGGACCAAGGGAGAAGCTCCATGAGTAGAAGGATAAATCTTGAACTGGCACGACTCTAGAGGATTCCAGTTGGGAGAATATTCGACCAACTAGGCTTCTAGAAGTTACTTTTTCCTTTTACTTACTTTTCAAGGGGGTGCATAGGTTTTAATGGAAAAAATTTCAGAATTCGTCGCAGCTAATGGAAGGAACATCAGCGCATGCACAGTGAAAGGCTAGAAAAACCATGCAGGTAGACTTTTAAGGGTTTTATAGATCTTTTCTCCAATTTCCAAGACTTGATTCAGGAACATGAGTGTTTTTTACCTCTAATGGAACATGATATGGATGGTGATAGACCCATATGAACAACCAAATTTCATGGTGAAAAAATGACGTGTAACAGATTTCCCCCTAAAGTGGGAAGTCTGAGAGTTTTTCTGAAGAGTGAAGTGCTTTATCATTCCAAGCATTGGATTGGAGACACTGGTCAAAAACTTATAAAAACATTCAATGCAAATATATATCATCGTTGAGGTAGGCATTCCCATACTCAGATCAAAACTAACTAAATGTTCTGGTACATATATGGTTTCAATATTACATCAAAAGTAGACACAATATGGATGCATCCATCTATTATAAGTAGCCTACTGTATCCTGAATAATAAAACTCCTCGCAGCCTGGATGGTGGAAACTAGATCTAGGGTCTTGATTTCCGCTTCTCGAACTAGTACAAATCTATCCATGCGATTGATTGTGTCGAAGTTGAACATGGTAGAAACCACTTGATTACCAATTGATGATGTGAACCATTAACAAGTGTGAGAGAAACCACAAATAATGACAATGGCTCTCAAAGTACTTTAGTACAATCTATGAAGTGTGAATGAATGATTTATAGTCAAATACTCATAGAATCATTCGATCGAAGGTCAATGATGAAACCTATTGTCAAAGGCGAGAAGCTTGCCATTAGGGCATGAAAATCCCAAGGTACTGATAGGATTCTAGATCAACTTTCTATATAATGAGATGATGTGGATAGAAATTTATCCGTCACAGGAAAGCTTACGAAACGAAACCATTAGATCATGTTTTGAAGAAATATTTTGTAAGGACTGACTCAGGGATCATCAATCGAATGGAGACAAGTGTTTGCAATGAATGGTTTATTGAACTTTCTCTTGAACACATAACGAAACTGTATATGGATTGACAACTTTTCATCTAAAGCTAATACCCAGAAACTAGTTGAATACTTTCAATGTGGTTCGATTAACTATTATACAAAGGATTTCCCAACCCAGGTACAAGTGTGACAAAGTTCTGTGTTCAAGAGCGACATGTTGCTTTCTAAAATAAGGATGACAACTGGATTTTTTTTCTCTCTTTTTACCCCCACCATTACTGACAAGTACCTCTTTATTTTTTTCAAGCTTGAGGAGGATAAAATTTTCTTGTTTTTGTAAGCTCATCCTTCGGATGAGTCCATCTTAGTATTAAAATTGAACCCTAATAAGGAGTGGTTCAGTCCTATTGTGATCGACATGTCCTGTACTGTTAAATTTTACTGTTCATTTACTTTAACAAGTTCGAATAGTCAAGTACTCAGTGATCTTTTCATGTTTTGAGAGTCTGAAAAGGGCTTAAAAGAGGACTCCAGGATTTCAATTTTTCGTATTTTTACAGAGCCCGAAAAAGTGATAAAACTGTACTCGACGTCAAAATAATTCTTTTCACCAAAATCCTGTATCCTGCACAAAAACTCAAACGATTACAAATATGTGCTTTTAAAAAGTAAAAATATTTAGATTTGACCTTTTAAAATTAAAAAATAAATTAAATAAAAATATTTTATTCATTAAAAACTATAAAAGGCATTAAAATAAGTCATTTTCACCTTTTTTTTCAGAACAGTGCATAGAGAGCTTTTGACGAAAAACTTTTGGAGTTGATATCAGAAGAACCGATCGTTCATTTCGCGAACCATCAAAACTAGGTAATACACATCATCCTTTTCTAAGTTTTCATCTATTTCATTTCCTATTTTAATATTTCATGGTATTTTATAGGAGAAAAAAATGTTTCAAAATCCACCTTCGGGGGTGTGAGGTTTATCCGTGTGAAAAGTGCGCACCCTGATGATTTTTTAAAAGAAAAATTTTCAGGCCGCTGTGGGTTTTGTGTGGAGCACGTGCGGACAAATGCACCATCTACACACAGAACCTATGTAGGCGCCATGAGCTTTTGAAAAACTATTTCTTCATAAAACATGGTTCAAGTTTCCTCCTACTAATTTTAATTGTTTAATTTTTTGATTTGTCGGCATTTTAATCATGTTGAAATGTTGGGAACGAGAACATGAGATCGTGGATAATGAAGCCATGGATGATCAAGCAACCATGCATGGATTAAAAAACTGTGGGTTGTACAAGTTCTAGGCAATTTAGGGCATGAAGGCACAAGTTGAGCTGATGACTTGGCTTATGAATTCATGGGACGTGCAAGATCAATGTTTCATAATTGGTGACCACCGGCTTGAGATTGAGCCGACAGACATATACTTCCTTTATAGATTGGAGGTTTATGTGTTGTATATTTTTAGATGTGGAACTCGGAATCTCCACAGTCTTCATTTTTAGTCTATGTTTCGAGTCTAAATCAAGACTCATATTTGTGAAAAACCTGCTAAGAAGAGAATAGATTAGGGTAAATAAATAGAGCTAACAAGGATGAGAGGTGAAAGAGCCGACCAACTCAAATAATAACCTTGTAAAAACTATGGGCTGGTTGGCTCTTTCACCTCTCATCCTTCTTAGCTCTATTTATTTACCCTAATCTATTCTCTTCTTAGCAGGTTTGTCCTGAAGATGAGCTTTGATTTAGACTCGAAAAGTAGACTAAAAATGAAGATTGTGGAGATTTATAGTTCTACATCTAAAAATATATTTCCGTACCAGATTACCTCGGAGAGGGAGAAACATTTCCTTATTTGGGAATAGACAAGGAGGTCTTCCCACTGCTAGCTACAAGTCTCAGTATTGTAGAAATAATTCAGAGTTAAAGAACGGTCGCATAGACATCAAAACCATCTTGCGACTGGAACGTAAAATCATAGCATTCACAGTGACCAGGTTGCGGGAGTGTAGGTCCTCATGTGGTTACCAATGTACAAATTAAAACTATAGTTGAGTGTTTCGGAGGGACAATATTCAACTAGAGTGAAGGAGTATTGGCCAATATGAAGGGCCAACTGACTAGAGAAAAAAATGGGAAGTTGAAAAACTTCGGGTACGGTGCCATTCTTATGTCATTTACTCTAGAGAGCATCCCACTCCTTTCTCCTCAACTGATTCCAGTGGATCCTGGAAGTCCTCAGGAACCTCATATGGTGTGATGGGTAGCACTGATGGCTCACCATGGTGGCGAGGTTGGTTCAGTGGTTCAGTTAACTCTGGCTTATTTCATGTGGCTCAAGAACCAGATCTTCACTATTGAAGATTTTCCTTATGCAGGAATGGACTATAGAGGTGATCCTGAAACATCCTTGCCACCAAGGTCACAATGGGACGAGACAGGTCAATGAATCATTTTGAAGTTTTTAATCTTATCTTTTTATTATTTTTTATTGTCCAATACTGACAAAAATTTTAAATGAAGATGTCAGTCTGACACAACCAACAATGCTTCGTCACTTTGACAAGCGAGAGGCATAACCCGTAGTACCCCCACAGGATGATGCAACAGAGATCTTGGCAGAGAGGGAGCACAACCTTGAGAGGTTGACCATTGATATTCCTGAAACAGGAACCGATGATATCCCTCTCAGGCTCCAGAGACATGTTACTGGTGTTCCAGGTCCACTCAGGATATTTTTGTGCAAGGTGGCATGTGTTATAGTTTTTTATCATGACCATCATCATGGATAGCTGATGGTAAATGTAGATCAACCTTTTGTTTTTTGTATCAGTATCTTTTAGACCATATGATCATAGATGATGTAATATTTTTGGACACAAAATTATCTATCCTAATGATATTACTACTTTCGCTCTCTGAGTATCTTGTTCAACATGGATTGAATTTTATTTTGATTTACTTTGTTAATGTTGTAGATGTCTATTTAAAAATTTATTAGCTAATGCATGAGCCAATGTGTTTAAATTTCTTGAAATATGTTTATATTCTATATAATAAAATTTTCGTTCCAAGAGATGAACCTTCAAAAATAATCTTAAAAACACTGGATTTCTAATAGCATAAACTCTATTTAAATGTAATACAATGAGTTTTGAATCTAACCTAATGATCAAACGTTGAATACCAAATGTAATGGCATTAGATAATAACTCAATTACTGTGCTATATTCTGCAATATTGTTCGTTTCTTAACCAAGGCATATCCCATGAATAGAAACTAACTCATCGGTGGGTGAATAGACAACCCAAGCCACAGAAGATATGTTTCATGTACTATGACAGGCGGCATCAGCAAAAACAATGTAAGTTTGAAGGGATATCGACATCCACAATATCAAGAGTAATAAACATAAGCAGCGATAGTAGTAACAACAAAAACTAATCTAGGCACACTTGTCTAATCTAAGGCACACTGTTATAAAATGTAACTATTTTACAAGTGAGATCTTCACATGAAAATTCATGCCTAATATCTCTTAATATAAAGACAATTTCTGAGTTTATCTAAAGAGACCCTGTCATAATCAATTAATTCATAGGCTCCTTTTGCAATCACACGCTTGAAAATATAGGGACCATTCCACATTAGTTTGAATTTACCAGCACCTAGCTTGTCGTTAGCTTGATCATATACTAAAACTAGGTCACCTTCTGAATGAATGCAAGGGTTAACACTTTGATCATACTGAGCTTTCATACATTTCTTCTGAGCTTCAACAACCAATGCAGAGGTGCATCGAGTCTCATATAATTGTGCTAGGTATAGAAAGTGTTTCTCCTCTTTAGAGGTAACTGGTAACAACTCAATCACTAATTTGGGTGATGGTATTTCACATTCAATGGGGAACATAGCCTAAAAACGATAGACAAGTTGAAAAGGAGTGAACCATGTAGTAGTTTTTGCAGAGGTATAGTATGCCCATAATGCTGAAAAAAGCATGGTATGCCAATTAGAGTTATGATTTCTGACAATCCATTTAATCATGGTGGTTAAAAACTTGTTGACTACCTCAACTTGACCATTAGCCTATGGGTAATATGGGTTAGAATTATCATGGCGTAGGCCAAGTTTATCAGAAATTTTGGTCATCATAATATTTCAAAAATGGCTCCCATGGTCCTTAATAATAGCTTGAGGGACACCGAACTGAGAAATCGGATGATTGAATATGAAATTAGCTGCATTTTTTCCATCAACCATGAATGTAGGGATCGCCTCGGCCCATTTGGTAAAGTAATCTACGACGAGAATAATATACCCATGCCCCCCGACCAAGTGAGGGTTACATGTAATGAAATCGAAGCCCCATTTAGCAAAAGGACTAACAACAATGATTAGGTGAAGAGGAGATGGAGGTGCACGCATATTTCGATAAAAAATTTGGTAGTTGTGGCAGTTTCGAACCGCGATGATACAATCTTTGAATAAATATGGCCAAAAATAACCAACGCACAATATCTTTTGGGTTGTAGCAAACCCAGACATATGACCACCAAATGCTCCAGAGTGTAAATCATTCAAAACCATTTCAGGCTCTTCTTGAGTTATGCAACGTTGAAAAATATAATTTGCACTGCGACGATAAAGAGGGTCCCCAACAATATTGTATTGCTAGGATTGGTATCATATTCTTTGTCGATATGATCGTGAAAGATCTAGGTGAAAGGTTTGGGTCTGAAGATATATAATGATATCTCCATACCAGGGATCTAAAGTACTGATTACAAACATAGATTCATCCGTGATAGGATTCTCTGCCACCATTTCAGAATCAGTATTGGGAAAGTCACAGATAAGTTCGGCAAACGCTAGTGATTTTTTCGACTTGGACTTCTTGAACTCCAAATCAAACTCTTGTAGGATAATAATCCATTTGGAGTAGTTTCCCCCGAGAAATTGTTTTGTCAAAATGTACATTATCGGGTTGAAATTAGATATCACTGTGGTTTTTCGTAACAATATGTAATGAAAGAATCGTTGGACAGCTTGAACTGCCGCCAAGGCAAATTTCTCCACATGTGAATACTTTATTTTTGTTGGGTTGAGATTCCAACTTAGGTAATAGATCACATGTTCATTGTGAGATTCATCCTCCTGAACCAAAACCATTCCAATCGTGGAATCAAAGGCATCTAAGTATAAAAAGTAATCCTGGTGGTAATTGGGCGAATGCAATAATAGTGCATGGGTCAACACATTTTTAAGTGCATCAAAATATTTATCAGCAATATCATCCCAAATAAATGGAACATTTTGTTTCAACAACTGGATAAAATATTTTATTAAATTTGCATAGTTGGAGATTAAATCTACGTAAAAAATTTGCTTTCCCATGCAAACTCTGGAGTTGGCGAAGAGTGGAAGGAGGAGGTAAGTTGATGATAGCCTCAACCTTCGATAGATCGACACGAATGCCATATTTTGAAATGATGAACCCAAGTAATCGTCCTAATTATACACAGAAAACACATTTGTGTGGATTCAAATGAATTTTGTAATCCCTACATCTCATGAAGATATCTTGTAAGTGTATAGGATTATCTTCTCTGCGTAAAGAATGAGCAGGTAAGTCGTCCAGATAAGGCTGTACAATATGTTTGATATCATGAAAATCATAAGACATAGTTCTTTGAAAATTTGCACCAGCATTTTTTAGTCCAAAAGGTAGCTTGCAATATGAAAATGTGCCCCAAGGACATATAAACGTTGTTTTAGGTTGATCGGCAGGGAAAAACCATCCATGAATGAGAATAATTTGTTTCCAGCACAATCATCAACAATTTGATCGATATAGGGCATAGAATAGTTGTCTTTTGGACACGCCTTGTTAATGTCCCGATAATCGACACATACTCTAATAGTCCCTTGTTTCTACGTAACATGAACTATGTTAGATACCCAATCCATCAAAGGAATAGGATAAATAAATCATGCTCATAATAGCTTCTGAACTTCAGCTTTGATTGCTCCAACTTTCCATGGATGTATTGGACATAATCTCTGTCTAATAGGCTTAGCATCTGGGTATGTCTTAATTTCATGAATTACAATCATAGGATCGACACTTGGAATCTCTTCGTAAGACCACTTGAAATAGGGTTGTGTAAGTGTTAATATCTTCCATCGAACAAGAAGCACCTATATGAATGTTTTCAATAATTCTAGGTTTAATTGATATGTCAATAGGAACTGTTGTATAAATATTTCCCAAATTTTCCTCAGAATCCGAATGTGTAATCGATGTGGGATTATATGGTTTCTTGACATAATCAATTGTAAACATAGACGAAAAATCATTTTCAAGCTTATCAAGATCAAGAAAAAAAGAAGATTGATGATGTAGATCATCCCATTGTAATTCATCCGATGGCAAAATTTCTCGAATAATTTCATCAGTTACAAATACATGTTGAAAGGGATCGAAAATGATGTCAAGGTTGAGCTCGATAGAGAAGATGATTCTTCGCTGATCACATTAATTTGATCAGGAAAATTTTATGGGGTGTCGAAATACGATTGTACTGCTACATATGTTGATTCAAAAGGACTTAAAGGCATCTCATCATTGTAAGAGTCCAATTTCGATTATGAAGGCATAGTCCATATGTCAGCAAATGGTATTGTGCTTGATTAGATCATATTGATATTGGAAATTGTTCATGGTACGTTGGGTGGGGGTATACCGAAATTTCCCATGAGAGCAGAAACCTTCACTAATCTTGTTGTATCTTAAGAGACAATTCCATGGCTTTGGAAAGTAATCAGTGCTTAAGACATTTTTTAAAAATGTGTCACAAAAGTAATTATATCACGTGGCCTTCGTTCAATCCCTTTGGAAACTAATTCTTTAAAACCATTAATAATTTGGTATAATGAAAGAATCTACAATGCCATTAACTGCTGATGTCTGAATGGAAAAGAAGAATAGTAGAAGAAACTCAAAATGCTATGCTATAACACAGAATCTATCACTTTAAATTTCAGAATGAATTTATGTAGAAATAAAACATGGATTGAAGGAGCACAAATTAAGGTTATTTAACTCTTACTCACATATGTAATTAAGAGACTGACAGCTACTTTACTTCACTTAATTCAAGGAAGAAGGAACATAAAATGGCACAGGAAAAACGAATCACCATCAACAGCTGTGGGAAATTTGATGCTTCTTTCATTAATTCCTTAGAAGAGTAAGTACCAAATTTTTAGTCTTCCAGAGGTCCAAAACTCGGAACCCCTCTTATTTCTTTCTATCTTGCTTAAATACATCAAAAACAATTCTTAACTGCTAGAACTTCTTGAAACTACTTCGACTACCTAAAGTGTTAAAACTACTTATTACATTTCAATTAAGGATATCACTATAGCTTCGATCTTAACAAAAAAAGAAAACAAATTAAAACTTGAAATATTATTCTTTTTGTTGAATATAATTTGTTGTTGATTCGTCTCCCTGAAGTGCTGATGTATCGCCCTGATAGATCAGACATCCTTTCCCTACATTTCTTCTAGAGTTTAATATTTGTCTTTTCTACTTGCTATCGTGTCCTTTCTATTTCTGATGTGGTATTCGAACAGTTCTACAATAATGCATATGTGCCCGACTTGACCCAGCTGTTGTGTTTCCAATATTGCCACCATGTGCTCCCTTTGCCCGACTCTGCCTATGCCTCTACATTTCAAACAATGTTATGATATCTCCTTCTGCTCAACTCTGCCTCTTCTACTCATGCTTGTAGCATTTCGTCTTCTCTTCTCCTTTGCTCTGCATTGGGTCACTTACCCAAGTCCACTGCCCATGTTCACGTTTCTTCATAAAACAATGCAACTCCACATAATCCTGGACTTTAAATAAATTCAAATTTTCCTTTAAAAACTATCACGTCCGTCCCTTTATCGCATTTCGCATTTCAAAATTCATAACATATTCATAAGCTCCATTCCTCCTGAGCTTGCAATGTGCAATGTGTGATAAAGGTAGGGATGATGTGGCAACTGGAGGCGGGGCGAAGGAAAATCGTAATCAGCAATATAAAACCTTATTGCATTTCGCAATTCAGCTTTCAGAACATATTCATGAGTGTCATTCCTCCTAAGCTTGCAATGTGCGATGTACAATTGGAATATATTAAATCATAGTTCTGAGATGCATCGCGTCTGACCTATTATCACAAAATTACACCTGATAGGCTGTTAACCAGACAACTTCATGTAACTGTTTCAAACCAATCTTGTGACTGAAGCTTAGCCTCTACAGCCTAAGAGGGCTCTCTCAAAGGGTTAATAATATTTGATAAAGATATATTTAGATGGCTAACTCTACTTGGAAAACAACATTCTTGTTATTTGTATAGGTTAAAAATAGTATTAGTCTGAAAACATTGGGCTTACGGAGTCAAAAAATTCAATGAATCAGTAGTAAGTTCACTTGACATGGAAGCTGAGGGAAGTAAGATTTTTTAGTAAAGGTAAGCACACATGAAATAGTAAATAACACAGTCAATTCATCTATAAATGGAATTCAGAGCATTACATGAATGAATTCTGAGTAGTAAAGATGAAAACCCCTACAAATGGTACATATAGAAGATATAGATAAGATAAACACTAAAACTCAATCAGAATCTCAGGTTGGTCAAGAAACAAGTCTTTGTATCACTGAAAACAATCAATTTACATAAAGCTACAGTTTTGCCAAAAAATCTCCAACCCATGACAAATTCGACTCTCTGCCCTTTAATAGACTTTTTACATGATGAGATGATCTACCTCCTCGCTAGATTCATGGAATTTTTCCTCATGACACCTTGCATAACCATAAAACATCTATTTAATGAGAAAATGACAGCTATCCTACTTGACAGTCCTTTTCCTAATAGGACTCAAACTGTTCATTATTACATTAACAACCTTATCTCCTAAAATAAAATACATCTTTGACAACTATTCCTTCACATGTTCAAATAGGGTGTGATGGGACTCATCACTACATGAAATCTTAATTGACCTCCTCTAAAGTTGGAAACAAACCCTGTTTTTTAGGAAAAATAGTCCTTATCTAAAATGAGGGGTTTGGCTGATGAGTTAGCTTCATCACGTGGTATTTAAGTCTTAGATGACTGCTGGAAAGATCCCTTGAACCTTTGAAAGTACCCAATTGTCCAAAAAGTGCACAAAATCTTCTCATACAACTTCAAAATAGTACGCTATGAAATAATAATAGTTTTGTAGCGTTACAAAAATGCCTTTTGCAATCAATATTTATGGTTATTTCCTCCTGCATGATGTTCATTATGCCTAAATACATATTCCATACCATTTTCACTTCTTATAGGCTCTCAAAACTGGTTCAAAATGAAAAAAGGAAAGCTACAGTAGTTTCATAGCATTTTTTTGTTCTTCAAGCCCACGAACGCTATGAAACTGCTGAAAACAGTTAAAATTCCAAAATTTTGTATAGCTTCAAAAATATACCTTCTAAGTGAAAAAATATTGTTTCTAACATGCCATTAGCCTTCAAAATCATAAAGTAGATCACACTATAATTCTTGAGGGGTTTCTTCCTCATTGATGATGAGTTGCAATTTTCTCCTCAACTACTATCATTTTAAGGCCTTTTTTCTCCAACTCCTCATGGATCTGTTAAATTTGTTCCTGGAGGTCTTTAACCTGGTCTTTAAACTTCTTTTTAGTTTATTTCAAATGCAATTTCATTTTCCTTAACATATTTCACCTCCTTCCTCAATGGCATGGTCCATTTCATAAACTGTTGTGTATTATCTAGGGTCTTGGAAACACTGTCAACTTGCTCTTCCCAAATCTCCTTCATATTTTCAAACTGAACCTTCTGAACATTGTGTTTCCTTGCTTCTTTCTTCATAACAACAATTTCAAGATTGGCCAAATTCAACTATTCTTCAAGGAGTTCAGGTGATGAAATATCAATGATGTCTTGTGGTGTCTGGACTATGTCAATAGGTGGATGAACCTCTTTACTGCTCTCTAATAGCTTTCTAGAATGCCTTTTCATGGGCTTTCTTGCTTGGAACATAAAACCTGCATCTTCTCCTTAATTCTAGTTTCTTTGCAGATTTGGATTTCTTTAGTTTCTGTCCACCTTCTTCTATATCCTCAGCCTGGACTATAGGAGTCTCTTCTATGTCAATGGCATGTAATATGTCTTCTAGATTTACTTTAGCTATTGATTTGTCTTCTAAAGCCACTGTTTTGTCTTCTAAAGCCACTGTTTGACTCCTTATCATCATTTTGGTTCCTTGTTTACTCACATCTTGTTTTTGTCTTGTAGGTTTGACCACTTTTGATTTATGTTTTGTAGGTGGGACAATGGGTGTATCAAAACTTTGCAATTGCTTTGTTTCCATCATGATTGGTTCACTTGTTTCAACTCTTGCTGGTTCACTTGGTTCTGCCACCAATGGTTCACTTTGTTCTGCTACTAAGGGCGATGGGATTCTCCTAGGTTTAGGAGTTATTGAAGGAGTAAGAGCATCCAACTCAAAACCACTAACAAACAAAAATGAAGACCAGTCTCTGCCTAGTCTTTAGAGTTCATCTAAAACCAGCAGTTTCATTGAACCATGATGACACAATGAAGTATCACTCACTTCAGATTTTTCTTATACCTTATCTGCCATTTTTGATAAACTTCTATGTAAATAGAAAGGCAAACCAAGAGATATCTTACCATTAAATTGTAGGAGAAGCTTGAAATGATAAGAATAAACTTTATGGTATCTCCCTTCACAAGTAAAATAATTTTGGATGATAAGCAGCAATTTTGAGTAGCTATCCTTCATGCAGCTCCTTGGAATGGCATTAGTAAGGTCCATTTCACTTTTTTAAGGCTTCATAAACTCTTTGCAATGCTCCATGCTAAACTTGAAACGTTTGAACCACTTCTCTTGTCCCATTGGAATCCATGTTGCTGCTACAATGACCTTTGGTGTAATGGAAATATTAAGCATCCCCACTTTGGTATCTGTTCCACTAAATTTTAAAGCAAATTCTTTGGAAACCTGTACATGGAAGCCTTGTAATCTTTCACAAAACTGTAAGCATCCTATCCTTCTGCAGAATTCTACAGTTGTTGGGTCTTCATTGATCAGATCGTATCTGCTGGTTCATATCTCAGACATTGGCCACCCTTATTTGTCCTTCTTTTTTCTGCTATGGTTTCTTTAATGCCTTCACAACCTCGCTTGATATTTTTCAGCCTTGCTTGATAGTTCTCAGCCTCGCTTGATCAGTGATCTTTGTAAACCTTTGCAAACACCAACCACAACTTTGGGTCAATGCAATAGCTCTCCAGACCTCAATATCACACAAAGAAGGAATGAAGAATGATAAATGACTGAATTAGGAAATATTTTGAATTTTGATGTCCTCACATAACACAATGATGACTCATACATGCCTAAAATGGTGATGATGACTTCATACCTGACCATGTACCTTGATCTTATCCCTCAATGACTCGAATGGTATCTAACTTACCCTTTCCCAACGATTTTATGACACCTAATAGCTAACTTAACATGAAAGACAGGAAATCATGCTTTTGTAGTGCATTTAGTGTAAATATGGGTGTCTTCGCTACGAAATTATCAACAGTTTCGTAGTGAAAAGTGACATTTCTCAATGCATTTCACTACGAAAATGTGGTTTCTTGGCTAAAACAACCATTTCGATATAAAAACCTTAGGAATTGAAATATGTCAGAAAATTATGAGTGATGTGACATGAGGGGATTTGAAAGTGAGTGGGTTTAGACCTTAGGGTAAGCTTAAACAAGAAAAATTTAAAATTTTCCTTGACCAAGTATATAAAAAATGAATCCTACAACCCTACCTTTCACACATGAACCTATATGACTTTGTCAAATGATGCTTCATTTTTTAGTGATAACACGACCCTTGTCACACTTCTCATTTCAGCATTCATAACATATTCATGAGTGCCATTCCTCCTGAGCTTGTGATTTGCGATGTGCGATAAAGGTAGGGATGACGTGGAAAGTGGAGGTGGGGACACCTGACTCCACCCTAGCATGTAATGTTCTGAATGCATCAATCAGACCAACTCTTGAACTATTCTACACGTGAATAAGCATGACTCAACCCACCTTCACATCTCTGCACATAATGTTAATACACCAACATATAAATCAAAAATTATTTTTTGGTATACAATAAATTTTACATTTTTTAACATATATGATTTTTTATGGTGTTTTGAGAAATATTTCAAAAGTAAATGCAAATGAGACATAACATCTAGCTCCACCTAGGGATAGTGCTTTTTTCCATGAAAGTGCTAAGAACTGCAGATTAGTGCCTTATCCATTGGGCATGGACTCAAATATTGCTTGGTGACATATGAACAATGAGAAATCTGGTATTTACAATGGTGGAATGCTGACTTTTAATGCTCAAAATAATGCTTCAAATACTACCCATTCATAGACAGTTGTAGATTTTCTTCATCTAAATCTTCTAGGATGAAATCATTGTTTGATCTGGCTTCAGAAATTTTGTACAGACCATACTAGAGAGGGTCAAACTTACCATGCTTTCCTTTATCCTCCCTCCTAGTTTCCCATCTCAGTATTAAATATATTGCATGAAAGAGGATTTATTTCACCTTCTTGTCAAAAATAGACTTCATTTTTTCCTGATAAGTAGTCAAATTATCTCTAACTTTGTCTTTGTTTTCATTTAACTCAATCACCTTATTCATTCTTCTTACCATAGCATTATGTTCTTCCTGAGCTTCTTGAAGGAAAGCAATCACTGGTTTGGCCAACTGACTAGGAAACAATGCCTGAGTTCCATATACCAACTCAAAATTTGATTTTCTAGTGGACCTCCTAGTAGTTACTCGAACTTCCCAAAGAGAAAATTTTAATTTTGACTCCCAGTCTTTTTTATTTTCAGTGATTGTTTTCTTCAGAATCCTGACCAGTGTCTTGTTTGAAGACTTTTCCAATCCATTCCCTTGTGGATGGTAGGCTGTGGAATGTGAAAAAATTACATTATATGTTTGGTAGAAATTAATGAATCGAGTAGAATTAAATACCAGAGCATTATCAGTTACAATCTTGACTAGACAGCCAAACCTACAGAATATGTTCTCCTCCAGAAACTTCATCATCACTTGGTCATTTGCTTTCTTGGTGGGGATTTCTTCAACCCACTTTGTGAAATAATCAGTAGCAGTTAGACTCCATTTGAACTGCCCACTTGATTGTGGATTGATCTCTGCAATACATTCCAATCCCCACTGCCTGAAAGGCTCTTCTATGAATATTGGAATGAGAGGTAACAGAGCAAGTCTCTTCTTTTCTACAAACAATTGATACTTCTGAAAACCTCTGACTAGTCTATACACATCAACGAACAATGTAGGCCAATAAAAACCCGACTTGATTTTATGTGTTGTGACCTTCCAACTATAATGTCCTCCACAAATATTGTCATGATATTCCTTGATAACCTCAATGGATTTACCTTCAGTTAAACACAATAGAAAAATTCCAACAGGATCTTTCTAGTACAATTTTTCTTCTACTATGACATATGGATGAGATTTAAGCTTAAGAGCTATGTGTTTGGTTCTATTTAGTGAAGATGGACAAGGAAAGAAACACAGGTAGTGAAAAACATCTTTATACCAATCTGAACACAAAAAATTGTATTGAATACATGTTTTGGGCTTATCCTGACCTTCTTCATTGTTAGCTCCATCTACTTATGCAAAGAGGTTAATTCCCAATGCTTGAAAATTTATTTCTGTTATCAAATTTGCTAAACCCTGTCCTTTAATTAACTTGGTGGGTTTAATGTCCAAATCATACTCCTAGATTTTAGCTATCAATTTTCCTCTTTTTCTTTCAACGTCACTTTGAACCAGCACATCCTTAACCACAAAATTAGGTACATAAGAGGTTATTTGGGATTGTAACACATAATTCCTAAAGGCTTTGAGTGCTTTGACCAATGCATACACTTGTTTCTCCAAAATTTTATATTTGAGCTCAGCATCTCTGAGAACTTTGTTGAAGAATGCCATTGGTTGCTCCTTATTATCCTCATTTTTCTGCAATAACACACCATCAATAGTAGTGGGAGAAGCAAATGAAAATTTTTGAAATACCTTTTGATAATCAAGACTTACTAGAACAGGAGCTTCCTAGAGTGCTTCTTTTATTATGGAGAATGCTTCTCTTACTTCTTCATCCCATCTCAGTTCTGCATTTTTCTTCAACATGTCAGCTATATTTCTCACAATATCAACATAGTTTGGTACAACTCTTCTTAGAAATTTTATTTTTCCCAAAAATATCTAAATATTTTTCATGCTTCTGGGTACAGGAATTGTTTGAATTTCTTCCACCCTTCCTGGGTCAATCTTCACTCCTTGTTTTGAAACTATGTGGCCCAATAATTTACCTTCTTCTAAGGTAAACAAATATTTCTTGGGGTTTAGTGAGAGATCAAACTTCCAACATTTTTCAAAAGTTTTTTGTAGATGTTATAGGTTTTCATCATCTGACCCTGAGAAAACCGTTACATAATCCAAATATATAACCGCATACTTGTCACCTACAAACGCCATGTCCATGGCCCTCTGAAAAGTCGCACCTGCATTCATAAGACCAAATGGCATTCTTGCATACATAAAAGTACCCCAAGGGGTTGTGAAAGATGTCTTTTTTTATCTTCCTTATCCACTGCCACCTGATTATACCCAGATAATCTGTCAATCATGGACATCCTGTAAGTTCCTGTCACTTTTTGTAAGACATAATCCATCTTAGGTAAAGGATAATTATCCTTTAGAGATGCTCTATTCAAATTCCTGAAGTCTACACACGATCTTATCTCTCCATTTTTCTTCCTTTCAGGAACTAGATTAGAAACCAAATATGAATATCTGAGAGGAATTATGATTTTTTCTTGCAACAATTTCTTCACTTCCTTTTCAATTGGAGCTAACAGTAATGGATTAATTTGTCTGAGCTTTTTTCTGTGTGGTTTAATTCCTTATTTCAATGGGGTCCTATGTTGTATTATGCTTTTATCATACTTTTTCAAGTCTTCATATGACCAAGCAAACACATCCATATACTTCTTAAAAATATCAATGTATCTTTCTTTATAATTTTTGGGAACACCCTTGAATAATTTCACCATTTTTGGCTCCAGCTGAGTTCCCAAATTATAATTTTACATATCTTCCTCTTGATGTATTTCCTTTGAATTAACAGCAACATCATTAGAATCAAATATTATTTCAAGGGGAACCAGTCCTTTAGGGAGTATATTATCTTTAAATTGGATAATATTCTGCTCACCTATTGACTGCTTAAGGTTTCTTATCTCTCCTTTATGCTCTGTATATTCTTATTCTTGATCTATCTCAGCATCTTCAAAGTTTCCAATCATTTTCAAGAAATGATTTATCTTCTCATCATCTTCAAACACCTACCAATGTTTCACATTTTCAGGAATAGAGGGTCTATGTCTAATTTCAATCTCATACCTTAACCTTGGATTCATTGATGGCTTAAAGGTACTAGCTGAAACTGTTGATGAATCAAACAACCCATTCCCCTCCCTCAGAATGAATTGAATATTGAAGGCTTCAAAATAGTTCTCTGTCAGATCCCAAACTTCATTTATGTATGATCTTAATCTCGGATGCTTGGTCTGACAATCATTTTTAATCTATCTTATTATCAATTCAGAGTCACCAAAAATTGAAATATGTTGAACTCCCATCTGTTTAGCAACTTGAAGGCTTAGGATTAAGGCCTCATACTCAACCACATTGTTTGTTGAATAAAATTCTAATTTAAAAGAAAAAGGCATGAAGTTACCTTCTGGCGATATCAACAAGAATCCAGCTCTTGTGCCATCCTTGGAGTAGGCACCATCAAAGTAGAATTTCCAAATATTCTTTGAATGCGGCTCATTATGTAAAATTTCTAAAGGGAGCTACTTCCATGTGTCTTCAACAAATTTTTCATCTTCATGCAGCATGAAACATGAAATATCTTTTGTTTCTTGACTATAAATAGGGGAATTTCCTGCATCTTTCCTGGTAGTGGTCTTCACGAACCTTGTTTCCCTGTACAATCTCCTTTCTTCCCCATTGAAAATAGGGATGATAGCATAAGTGAAATATAATTTTATAACACCTCCCAACTTTTCTCCCTAAGATCTTGACAAGAGAATTCGAAACCTGGCTGGAATGTCAGCAACAACTATATCCATGACTATACTCTTTGCTGGAATTTGTGCCAAAGAAACTACTACATATTTAATTAACCCAACATATTTCACCCTTTTGGAATCAAATGAATACATATCCCTATAAGTTTTGGTAACCTATAAGTTTAGTTTCTTCATAACAGACAATGGCATGAGATTATGGGATGCTCCTGAGTCCAGCATACAATTATGGAGAGTAAAATCATGAAGCAATAGAGAAATATAGAATGGTGGAACAAAAGGATTTACTTCTTCTACATAAGGACCAAAGGTGACCACTAGCTTCTCTTCTTGTAATTTCACAGTGTCACCTATATCATAAATCTGTGTGAGATTAATAAATTCTAAAATTTCTTTCTTGTAGACTGGTATTTTAGCTAATTCTAGAAGAGGTACCTACATTTTTACCTTCTCCAACTCTTTTTTCAAACTAAAAGCATGATTTTATTTAATATTCTTTTTAGGTTCTTATTCACTCTTTCTATAAATTTACACCTGTTCAAGTACAGGAACAAATCTCTCCAAAATATTAGTATCAACTAATTTTCTCTAGGAAGGTTCACCATGCTGCACATTTGTTCTATTAACTAGATTTATAGGTTGCTTCCCATTACTGACTTGTTTTACAAGGTCCTTTTGTTGTGGAGTCACCATTGGAGGAGGGTCGTGGTCTTGTTGTTCACCCTCATTTTCTTGTAGCCTTGATCTTTTCCTTGATCTCAAATTATACTTCTTGTGCAACTCAACCTGCATAAAATCTACAAATTGTTTACAGTATTCATTCATCTCATCTTCAACAAAAGATACTTCAACTTTATTATATCCTCCTTCACAATATTCCTCTTCATCCTCTTCTATTGTGTACATAACAAATATTTTATCTTCAACCTCCCTTTGATCATCCTCTGCTGACTCTCCAAATGTTGCTTCTATATACAATGGTGCTCGAACCTGGTCTTGATATTTTCTTTCCCTCTGCAAAATTTGCAAGGGTTGTCTTCTGAATTGAGGGTTAAATCCTCCTCAGTTTTGTTGTACTTTTCTTTGGGAGTTTTTACTTTCCAATTCCATATTAACTAGCTTATTTGACAATTATTTTATCACCTTTGTCATATCTTCAATACTTTGATCTTGTGATGATTCTTCTTTTTCTTTCCTCGTCTCTTGGACTGGTTGTTTCCCTTTTGTCTTCCCAGTTGTAGTCATATTAGCTTCAATTTCTAAAGAATATGTATGTATCTACTCTAGAGTAGGGGATATCCTTTCTCTAAGTGTAAAACTAAAATCGGCTTCAAAAGCCCCAGAAAAAACCACCTTTTCTCTAAAAGGAGGGGCTTCATTTCTACAGGAAAACTGTTATACAAGTTATTGAATCCTTTGATAAAATCTGATATATTCTCATTTGGTTTTATTTTGATTGCATTGAATTCTATTAGTGAATATCCATGATCCCTTTTTTCACCCCATGTATTAATAGAATTATTTGGCAATCCCTTCAACCACTTTCTAGCCTCTCCATCCAGAGACTGAACAAAAAGCCTCATTACAAAATCAAGATGTTCTACATTCAGATTTTCAGCAAAATTATAAAACACAGGTAAGTGTTTTTCTGCAGTTATTTCATCTTCTCTAGTAAAACGTGGGAGTAGTTTAAGATAATCTTGATGCATCACATTCATTGGTTGTGGAAGGTTAAGTGGATCATATTTGTTCAAAAAACACGTTGGTGCTTCCATGTTTTCACCTTGATTGAATGTTCCTTGGTTAGATGTAGTTAATGAACCCGCTGTGAAAATGAATGGAGGTAGAGGTAAAACTGATATGGGAGTGGGTTAATGGACAATGGTGGAGGGACCAACAACTTAAGTTTGTTGAGCTTAAGTAAAAGTAAAAGAAATATACTCAATGGAGTGTTCTTCCAACTTAGGTTCTTGAAAATAAATTGGTGTGAAAGGTGAATCTTGTTCCAAGAAAGGAAGTACTTTAGATATATCTTCAAACAAAGGATTACTAGAACTACTGCCAGTAGAAGAAAATGTAGGACTAGGTGTTGAGGGGGTTTTGGGTTTTTGAACCCTTTTAGAAACCAATCTTTCAGGGTCTGACAAATTAGGGACCTTCTACTGTGAGGTATCCACACTCGTGTGAGGCCTTTTTTGAGCCATAATTCTAAGAATAAAAAACATAGCCAAATATTTCCTCCTCACTGAACAACCAGAGGAAATAATGTGAAAAACCTAGGGAAAATAAACTTTGTCTCTTTTTCCTCGGCAACGATGCCAGAAAATGTTGTATCTTAAGAGACAATTCCTTGGTTGTGGAAAGGAATCAGTGCTTAAGACATTTTTTAAAAAATTGTCACAAAATTAATTATCTGAGGCGGTCTTCGTTCAATCCCTTTGGAAATTAATTCTTTAAAACCCTTAATAATATGGTATAATGAAAGACTCTACAATTCCATTAATTGTTGATATCTGAATGGAAAAGAAGAACTGTAGAAGAAACTCAAAATAATATGATGTAAAACAGAATCTATCACTTTAAATTTCAGAATGAATTTATGTAGAAAGAAAAGCTAGAGTGAAGGAGCGCAAATTAATGTTATTTAACTCTTACTCACAAATGTAATTAAGAGACCGACAACTAATTTACTTCACTTCATTCAAGGAAGAAGGAACACAAAATGGCATAGGAAAAATGAATCACCATCAACAGTTGTAGGAAACTTCATGCTTCTTTCATTAATTCCTCAGTAAAGTAAGTACCAAATTTTTAGTCTTCCGGAGGTCCAAAACTCGAAACCCCTCTTATTTCTTTCTATCTTTCTTAAATACATCAAAAATAGTTTGTAATTGCTAGAACTTCTTGAAACTACTCCAACTAGCTAAACAATTAAAACTGCTTATTACATTGCAATTGAGTACATCACTATAGCTTTGATCTTAACAAATAAAGAAAACAAATTAAAACTTGGAATATTATTCTTTTTGCTAAATCTGATTTGTTGTTGATGCATCCCCCTGAAGTGCTGATGTGTCTCCTTGACAGATCGGAAATCCTTGCCCGGCATTTCTTCTAGAGTTCAATATTTGTCTTTTTTTCTTGTTGTCATGTCTTGTCTGTTTCTGATGTGGTATTTGAACAGTTCTGCAATAATGCATCTTTCCCTGACATGACCCAGTTGTTGCATTTCCAATAGTTCCACCATGTGCTCCCTTTGCCCAAATTTTCCTATGCCTCTATGTTGTAAACAATGTTATCATATCTCATTCTGTCTAACTCTGCCTCTTCTTCTCGTCCCTGCAGCATTCTATCTTCTCTTCTCCTTTGCTCTACGTTGGGTCTCTTACCCAAGTCCACTGCCTGCATTCACGTTTCTTCATAAAACAATGCAACTTCACATAACCCTTGACTTTAAATAAATTCAAATCTTCATTTTAAAAATATCACATCTGTCCCTTTATCGCATTCCTCATTTCGGCATTCATAACATATTCATGGGTGACATTCCTCCTGATCTTGCGATGTGCAATGAAGGTAGGGATAATGTGGCAAGTGGAGGTGGGGTTGATTGCAAATCACAATTGGCGATATAAAACCTTATCGCATTTCGCATTTCCCATTTCAGCATTCATAACATATTCATGACTGTCATTCCTCCTAAGCTTGTGATATGCGATGTGCGATTGGAATATATGAAATCATAGTTCTGAGTTGCATTGTGTCTGACCCTTGTCTCACTTCACATTTCGGCATTCATAACATATTCATGAGTGCCATTCCTCCTGAGCTTGCGATGTGCGATGTGTGATAAAGTAGGGATGACGTGGCAAGTGGAGGTGGGGACACTCGACTCCACCCTAGCATGTAATGTTATGAACGCATCAATCGGCCCGACTAGTGAATTGTTTTGCATGCGAATAAACACGACTCGACCAACCTTCACATCTTCGCACATAATGTTAATACACCAACATATAAATCAAAAATTATTTTTCGATATACAAAAAAAATTACATTTTTTAACATATATGATTTTTTTTGTGTTTTGAGAAATATTTCAAAATTAAATGCAAATGATCCAAAAAAAATCCTACACCAACATACTTGTATGGGATAACCGATTTTCCCACATGTCTAATGCTATCTGTAGAAGTAGGGTCTGAAGAAAAGTATGACAACTGATCAATTTTAACAAACTTTCCTTTGTGAGGAAACATGATTACATGAAATACTGATGAAACAACATCAGTGATTGTGTAAGACCAACTACAACCCATAAGAAGGCTGTAATCAATAGGGGCATCAACAACTTCCACCTCTAGGTTAACAAGTTTTCCTTCTACTTCTATAGGCAGATCCTAGAGTATTTTGTATGGATGAAATCCTCTTCCGTCAAAGGCTTTAAGGATATTCGGTGATTGGTTAATTGCTGGAGAACCAAGGGTTTTCCAATAATTTAATGAAATTATGCATGTAGATGCCCCCTCATAAATTATAGTACGAAAAAATTGTCTTAAGTTGACTAATACGAGAATCTGAAAAGCCATTTGATGAGGGAGTCTAGGTACAAAATTTTTTAGATCAAAGACCATTAAGTTTAATTCTTGAGGATAAATAGCTCCGATAGCTGATAATAGTAATTCCCTTTGTGTCAGACATGATTGTAGCACTTCTAAGGCTGACATTGCTGAAGGGGATATCACCAAATATTCAACAATGTTGTAATTTTGATCAGCTCTTGCATGTGGATTGAAAGCCAATTTTCGAAGTACACCTTTATCAAGCAGTTTAATCACTAAATTAGGGTTAGGTTTCTTGATTTGAAGTGGTTTGGAAATTGAAGGAGTTATGGCTGGTGTTTGACTAGAAGTTTCAGTCTCTTTACGAGCTACAGGACTGTTAGATCCATAGTCTTGAGATCGTGTCGCAACCATGACCTGAGACATCATTAAAATATATGTCGATGAATTGGAAGAAAATCCGATCATTTTACTATCTTGAGAGGGTAAAGGATGCTTCAAGACAGCAGGTGTGGGTGAACCTTTGAAAAAATTGGATACCTTGGATCGATGGGACACCCTTTTGCATATTGATCCTCGTCACAGATAAGACAAGGATAACGAGGTTTCCTCTTTTCATCAACTGGTTCATTTTTTTCTGTTTTCTCTTTAGGAGATGTATTTTGTTTATTTTTATTCTTTCCTTTCTTCTTATTTTTTGTTTTAGCTTTAGTCGTGGATGAATCTACAACGTGAATGTCAGCAGAAGTTTCAAGGGAAGAATCTCATTTAGGTGAATCTGGTAAATTTATTATGGGATAAGTAGGTTTAGATGACTTCTTCTTACTCTTTGTAGCATTAACTGTACCAATTACACCATCTGCAGAATGAGAACTAGAAGGACTTGCAATAATTTGACCTAGGTGTGGCAAGTTAGGAATTATTTCATATAGAGTACCAGAATGTGTGTATACAAGGTTTAAGTACTGTGCTTAAGCTATGAAATGTTCTTCTATAACAACACCTCCCTTGGTTATGTCTTCAGTGATCTTTGGAAGCAGTGATTTAATGAACCATTCTGCCAAAATTTGACCCAGAATGAAAACCTTCACTAAACGTCATCTACGTCTCCATTCATGTATGTGATCTGAAGTGTATGTAGATGTACTCTATTTTAATGAAGTTAAGAGTTTTGTTCCATTGTCATAACAGACTGGAAACTGAAAGTGAGTTAGGAAAGTTGTTGCTAACGCATTGAATTTATTGAAAGAGCCACGTGGTAATTCAATATACCACTTTGCAGTTAAGCCTATCAATGTTCTTTGAAAAAGTCTCAATCGAATGGAATCATCGATTAAGGAGTTGGATGTGCACTAAATATGATAAGTCATTACATGATTTGAGGGGTCTTCTCATGATTTTCCTTCAAAATTAGGTATATCACTGGGAAACTTAGTTGGAATTTCCAGCCAAAATGGAAGATCATAAATCGGATCATTCATGAGGCACGAAAAATATGGCAATTCTAAAGTTTTAATAAATGGTAACCGACGGTTAGGGTCTTGTTGAGAAAAATTATAACCTTGAGGAACAATACCAGTACCTGGAGGAGGATATCCAGGATAAACTAGAATAGCCTGTGCAGATGAGATTGGAATACCTCTGTGGTATCCAGGGTTATCCATACCAAACTGAGGTTGAGCTGGTATTTGATATGTATAACCAGGGTATGGTTAACCTTGGTAAACTGGATTTTGTCCTGTTGGTCCATATTGAAACTACCCTTGAAATGGTTGATTCACAAACTGACCTACAAAATGTTGGCTTGTTGGAATTGTAGCTGCAACAAGTTGTCCTACAGAGGTTTGAACAATAGACTAAACCACAGGTCCATTTTGATGAGAAGTGGCTTGAGGGAACGCCTGTGATACAATTGATGCTATTGTTTGAAAGGTTGTCGCAACAGAGACTTGGGAAACTCTAGGGATAGGTGTAATTGGTTATTGAACAAAAGTTTCCACAACAGATTGGATAATAATTTTTGGGGTACTTGAACCATTTTGCTGACTACTAAGTATAGATACTTGATGTGCAATTTGAAGTGTGGACTAGGCAGGTTGTTGGACTTGGGTATAACCAAATTTACTAGTTAGGTGACCAGGTTGATTATAAGGTACTTGTACAGTAGGATGCAAATATTGTTGGTTCAACGACGTGTTCTACACTATATTAACACTGGTATAAGGAGCTCCCATTAAAGGTTGTGGTGCATAAGGTTGACCATAACCAATTTTAGGTATTGGAATGTAAGTTGATAATTTTCCAGATAATTTCCAGTAAAGAGTTGTCCTCCTTGAAAGGACGGTTTCTATTGATAGAACTACTGCCCTTGAGGAGGCAGTTGTCCTTGAATAGGTTGTGGCCTTGGTGTTACACCAATTTTTGGTTATCTAACCTATTACTATTATATGGACCAAAGTACATCATATAAGACCAATTTTACCCTATTAAAATTGCTTTCACTATGAAAAATAACTTAGTAATCCATAATTTATTAACTTGTTTATGGTCTAAACAGGAAACCCCATGAGGAATAATTGAATAAATCCTTATTTGTTTGATTTTCCTTAAGGGTTAATTAATTAAATAGCAATTTAATAATATTCCTGATCATATTTAACCCAAAAAAGGAAAATTAATTAGATAAATCACTATTTATCTTATCATTTTCTAGGAATAATTATTTAAAACATTATTTAAATAATATTCCTTGTTAAATTTGACTAAATCATTTATAAATAATTGAATAGATCACTATTTATTTAATTATTACTCAACCACATTCTTGAAATAATAAATAAACCATTTATTTATTTATTATTTACAAATAAAGGGATTTTACCAAATTCAAATTATTTTTCACTCCAACAAAAATAATAAAATATTCCATAAAAGTTGGATCCAGATTTGGTTAATAATATTTTAAATATGCACCAATATCTAGACTAACTCAATATTTTGTTATAAATAGAAGGGTTTTTCCATTCATTCACTACCTTTTGTTGCCTAAAGATCACTCTGGATCTATACTTTTGGTCTGACTTTGATCCTCCATCATTGTCATATTTTTCCGTCTTTTTGCTTGTGAGCTCCCTTTGAGTTCCATTTTTTTCCTGGGTTTTCCACACCATCAAGAGAGAGATATATTAGATCTGAATCACTGAGGACATACAAGAACCCATCCCATTGATGGGGGTTGGTAACATCTTTCTATGTTCCCTTCCTAGGTGTCATAAATACAAAATTCTTTTAAAATGTTCTTGTCTTCTATGTTGGATGCATGGAGAAAGTCTTGCTTTTATTTGTTGTTTAATGTCTTTAACTTCATAGATCTGGATTTCGTAGCATTTATTCTGATCAACTAACTGCAGATATAAGTAAATTGACAGTCATCTTTGACGTTAGGGCTATTTTTTATGCACAACTAAAGTGAGCTTTTTTCGTACGCTTACGATTAGAATTCACACTAACAATTGGCGACTCCACAAGGGTTTATGATTACGACTGCAGTTATTTTTCAGATCCATGCATGACCAGCTACTTCAACCCCTAGGGTTTTTCTTCATATTCTTGTTTTTCTTTTCTTGATGTTGTTTTTAACCTTTAAAAACCTAAAATAGTAAAAATTCTAACTTCCATGTGTTTCTAGGCCTATTGCGCAGGTGATAGGTATCAGACACAGATGAGACGACACTTTTTTCTGAAACCAGCTCCCGAGATGGCTAGAAGTGAAATTCACACTTTTTGGGCCAAAACCTGTGACCTGAACCTTCGGGGTGCAGAAAACAGGTAGAAAACTGTGACCTTTGTTGAAAACAAGTTAGAAACTACGACCTCAACTTTTTGCTGGAATTTTTCAGTGATTTTTCTAGGTTTTTATGGGCTACTGTTCAGGGTTGTCTGGCCTCCCTCTCCACCTGCCTTTGACATGTAATTGCTCTATTTTACTCATCGAAGTATGAAACAAGCCCCTTAGGGCTTCAGTACGCTTCCACCTTTTAAGGAGGACCAAGACTATAACATTGTAATCAATTGATCCTGGACCTCCCTACCCTTGTTTTGACATTGTAATCATTTGATCTTGCACCTCCTTACCCTTTTTGGTCTCTCTTCCTTCTGTTATCCATATTTTTTTTCCATCATTGCGCCCCAAAGGCGTTTATCCTAGAGACTCCCAGGCCTTCATCCTCAGTTTCTGGTACGAAGTCTTAATCCTCTGCGTAGGGTTAGAGTTCATCCTCCACCGAGTCCCCATTCTGACTCTGCTTTTGTTTCATCGGGTTCCCCTTCAAGTTCTATACTCAGCTCACCTCCCGTCACCTTCACCATGTATGGTTCATGACCTAACATTGGTGGTATCCCCAACCCTAATGCTGGGAATACTACTAGTGGGGCCCCAACAGGACCTATCCCGGCTGCTCCCTTGCTCCCTTATATGGCAGGCCTCAGCCTTCCCAATTTTAACTAGTTGATTAATGACCCCATACACCATGATCCTGGTTGGCTTTCTATGCCAACCAAGCTCCCTTCAGACATCCCCAAGTTTGAAGGTCTTGCTGGAGAGGATCCTACCAACCATGTTCATTCTTTCCACATGCGGTGTTCGTCTAAGTCCATCACCAATGACTCTGTCTGTCTTTAGTTGTTCCAGCGTAAGCTTACTTTAGAATATTCTAAATGGTGTGTCAAGCAGGCCTTCGCCTCTCATATTACTTTTGCAACTCTTTCCCAGGCTTTTATGTCTTACTTCCAGCTTCCCCTTCGTTATGACACCGGTACCGGACTCTTGACCTCTTTCCGTCAATCTTCTGCAACCCGCCTATCTGATCATGTCCAAGAATGGTGGACAAGAAAGAGGCTATGTTGAGCCCCTACCTTCAAAGACCGTGTCTACATGGACTAGTTTCTCAGATCCATTTTGCCTGCTATTGGAAAATATGTCACATCTCATTTCCTTGAGACTGAAAAATCTGCCCTCCAGATTGCGTTGAAATATGACCTAATCTATGCACAGTCAGGTTATGTTTTATATTGTCTTACCTGATCTCCCTAGACCCAGTGGTTCCAACGCACCGGGGGCATCCCATGCCAGCTATTGTATCTTAAGAAAAAATCCCTTGGTTGTGTTAAGGAATCAGTGCCTAAGACATTTTATAAATGTATGTCACAATTACCATACCAAATGGCCTTTGTTTAACACCCTTGGAATTCAGTTACTTAATAACCTCAGTAATCTGATATAATGAAAGCCTTAGCAATGCAATAAACTGCTGATATTTGAATGGAATGAAAAGAAGAACTATAAGAGAAACTCAAAATGATATGCTGAAAACACAAAATCTACCACTTTTAAGTTCCAGAGGAAATTTGTGGAGGAAGAGAGAACTTAAAATAATATGCTGTAAACACATAATCTATCACTTTAAGTTTCTATCAGTAGTTTATGAAGAGAAAAGAGATGAGGTGAAGGACTGAAAATTAAGGTTATTTAATTAAGAGACCGGCTGCTACATTAATTCACTTCATTCAAAGAGGAATAGCCATGGAGCGAAACAGGTAAGACGTATCAACATCAACAGGTGTAGGAAACTTGATATTCTTTCATTAATTTCTAAGAGAATTCATTCATAAACTAAAAGTCATCCAAAGGTCCAAAACTTGGAACCCCTTTTATTTATTTCTATCTCCTTAAATACATCAGAGTAGCTCGTAACTCCTAAACTTCTTGAACTCTTAAAATTCCTAAACTGTTAATATTACTTGTGAAATTATAACAAGAAAACAAATTGAAACTTGGAAATATGGTTCATTTTTCTGAATCTGATGTTGCTGATGCCTCCTCCCAGAGTGTCGAGGTGTCCTTTCTGGTTATGATGCAACAGCTACATCATTCTGTAGAGACGCCTCAGTGCCTGACTCTGACCCAGTTTTCATGCTTCCAATAGCACCCCTATACTTTCTTATATCTGACTCTGTTGATTCCTTTATGCTTCAAACGCTACCATCGTATTACCTACTACCTGAATCTGCCTTCTCCTTTGATCTATGTCCAGTCACTTACCCGAGTCTCTCTGCCATTTTTCACCTATTTCTTCATGACCGAGGTGTTTCACCGGATTTATGTTATAATCCTCTTTTTCTTCCTCTGACATGGTTTAACACAAAAATTACCTTTCCGCCAATTCTGAAAACCTTTGGAGTTTTCTTTTGAAACCACATCGCATCTGCCCACACATCGCATTTCATTGTTTTTAGCTTGTATTTGACACTTATCTTCTAAGTCTTACAATGCATGCTATGTGATCGGGCCCCACCGCGTCGCATATCGCACTTCGGTGAACATAACTAAAGCCCTTTGCATTATTAAAATTATGATGTGCGGTATGTGGGCCACGTCATCGCATACTGCTCTTCGATGAACTTAACTTTTACTAAAACTTTCGATTGGCGATTTACGATCGAGCCCCACCATATTGCACATCACACTCCAGTGATTTTAACCTTTACCTCCCACGCCTATCCTTTGAAACTTGTAGTTTTCAGTTTGCGATTTAATCTTTGTCGTCCATCCCTCTGCTCAATTTCTGTGCTTCGATCCCAACCGTCCATTTTTTCCTTTGTGCCTCCCCCGAAACTCTTAAATTTTTCAGGGAAATGTGCCCTTTCTCTGCCTCTTGAATTGTTTTGCACGTGAACAAGCCCAACTCAACCCACCTTCATAGCTTATCACATAATGTTAATGTACCAACCTATAAATTAAGGTTCTTCTATAAAACACAAAATTTTATATTTTCTCTCATATATGCTTTTTTGGTGTTTTGAAAATTAATTCAAAGGTAAATGAAAATGAGCCACAACACCATCGACGGTATCATTGGAGCCCTTTCTCATCTGTACACTCATCCTCCCATGGGTTATGGTTTCCCTCAGGGAGGGGTTAACTCTTCTAGCACTTTTCCCCCTCTCGGTAGCATATATCTAGGATACAGCATGCCTCCTCCTTCTGCCTAGCCTGTTTACCACAATGTTTCCCAACCTCCTTATTATCTTTACCTGTAGCCTGGTGCTCCAACTCCTCCAAATTTAGCACCTCAATCTCCCTTTCCTTCTCAACCCCCGCAACAACAGCCACCGCCCCCTCAATGTCAGGTGTATGCGCAATAGGGTGTGACTAATCCTCCTACTTCCAAAAAGAAGAGGAAAGGCAACCAAAACCAATTTTCCCCAGGTAATCCAAGAAACAATCCCCAAGGGAATGCACCTAACACTGCAACCCAAAAATAGGGCACTCATCCCAAGCAAGACAGGCATGTTCACACAAACAAACCTTGTTCTTGTTGCGGTTTCTATGGTCACTACACCCACGATTGTCCTCTTTTACCTCAAATGCATCAGATGTGGGAATATCAAGAAGCATCCCAAGGACAACAAGCCTCCCCTTTAGTTCCTCCTAATGATTCTCCTACCCAACTGACCGTGTTTACAAATCCTTTCCCCCAGCAAGGATTCGTGGTTGCCCAACCCCCTGAAAGTTAGGCAGCCACTCAACCTCCTCCATCTGGTACCTTTGATTAGCATATCCTCATGATGAACTCTAACCAACGCATTACCATTGACCTCAACCTTCAGACTCGGTCCCGTCAGTACAAAAATCCCCCCGCTATGTCTGCCCCAGAGCCTCCTTCTTCAGGTCCCACGGAGCCTCTTTTGACACCCAATGGTCCTTCACTGATCCCTCTGCCTAAGGAAGAGGTTCATACCAAGATCCTCAAGGGACCATTACGCTGAAATGCTTCTAGTAAAGATGCCCATTCGTATATTATAGTAGATTACTTGGCACAATCCCCTACTGCCATGTTAATGGTGGAAGTCCTCCAGTCATGCCCTTCACAATGAAAATCTCTACTAATTTCCATGGGCGCTGTGGATCCTTCAGATGATCGTTTGATCATCTTCAATGTTTACCGGTCATAACATCCCCCCCTTCCTGCCTCCGTCGCCTTCCAAATCGCTATCAAGATCTGGAATACCAATGTCTCCCATTGTATCATTGACAAGGGGGCATCCACCTATGTGATTTCCACTTTGGTTTGGAAGAAACTTGGATCTTATGAGTTAGCCCCTTCCACTATCACCCTCCGAGCATGGGATGGCCACTCTTCCCAACCCCTTGGAATGTTCTACAATTTCCTTATTACTCTTATGGAAAAGACTGTTTATGTTGACCGAGAAGTCGTTGATGCCCCCTTAGACTACAACATTATATGGGTTGTAGCTACACTTATTCCATGTTTTTTGTCCCATTTGTGATTCATCATAAGATTTGCTTCCCTCATAACAGAAATATTATCACCATCGACCAGTTGACATATTACGAACCGAAGTCTCAGACCTCCCCTGAGTCCATCATCTCTTCATTGGCAAATAAACAAGCAATCGAACCTCCAACCAGTGTCTCACCCAAAGTCTACAAAGACTCCTCTTTTCTTGGTTCATTCCCGGGTCTCCCTCCTCCTATCTCTGATCCCAGTGCGTCGAATGTTTGCATGATGCAATCATCTCAGTCTGACCTCAAACAGACTAGTTCGACTAGTCAGTAGCCCCGCCCTCTACAACCTGCTCCTAGCACCTCAACTCAGCCTTCAGGACCCCTCCTCCAGGCCCCTCATTTGCATTTGGTATCCATGAGCCTATCTACCCTCTTAGAATAGTTCCTCTTGGCCTTAACCATCTCAGAGATGTCTCACCTGGCCATTACCCCTCTGGTCAAATATTGTTTCTAGATCCCCCTCCTGGAGTATTTTCGGTACCTGTTATGGCTACCTTGTCTCTTCCTAACATGACCCTGTGGATACCAATCTTGTACATTAATCACCCAGTCTCTATCCCACTTGGTCAACCTAAAACTTATACTGCTTTGACCCCAGTCCAACCAGTCACCATGACCCCTCCCTTTGCTTATTTACCTCAGCCACCTCAACAGGAACCTACTCTTGTTGTGAAAGTTTTAGGTGATAGGGGCAAAGCCTGAAAAAAGGCACCTAAAGACAAGGCTACCCAGAAAACCCCTACTCCTCCTCAGCCTCCAAAGCATACCCCCCCATGTTCTTTGTGTGATGTTGTTGGTCATGCCACCCATAATTTTACTAAATTGCCTCATATCAATCCCATGGTCAACGAAGTGTTTCCTGAGTCTGATATCCCATAGGTCCATGTCACCTTACATGATTCAGCCAAGAAACTCAAAAAATTTCACACAAACCACCCTTGTGCTTTCTGTGATTTCCATGGCCACTATACTCACATTTTTCCCCGCCTCTATGAATTATGCACCTCTCTAGTAGCATTTCGCCAACTCAAGGCCGAGTGCAACGAGTCCATTACTCCCTTACTTGCGAGTTTTTATTTGGAAAAACTAGAGGACACATCCACTCCCATTTACATTCCCCCTCTCGATGTCAAGATGATGGAGCCTTTGACCACTATCCTCTACCTGTCATCATCTATGAGATCCTCGGTGGAAGAACCCCCTGAGACTTCCCCTTCTGTTTTTCCTACCTCCCTTCACCGATCACCTTGGGCTCAACATCAATGGATCCTTCATCTACATGTTTTTCGGTCACCCTCTGTGAAGATGCACATGTGAACCTAACTTCTCATGATGATGAGTCGGTATCTTCGCCGCACCACGTGGTCTTCCTTCCACCAGTCACCCCATCTTATTTTGTTGTGATGACATTCTAGAAGAAATCACCACCCCTGACTTTATCTATCCCCCCTTTGTTTCAGGAAATTTTACCCTAAATTTCTTGGGTTGAGAAACCTTCACAGATTAGGGGCATGCCATTACAAGAAGGACCCACTTAACCAACTTTAATGCTAAAAACTAGAAACTACTAGTTGCAGAACTTACCTGGAAGTCCCTCAGTTGAAGTAGATCCTGCCGGGTGCAAACCCCTTGCAACAGTTTGTGCTCCGAAACCTGTAAATCAGTGAAGAATAGACACAAAATCCTAGTTGTATAACATATTTATGTTCTAGATGTTAGTGAAAAGCAGGTATAATATCATAAAAACAATATTAAATGAATATTTCATGATCATTACACATATATAAAAAATAAACAACATGTAAACATCAGGAACAAGATGGTTCTTCTATTATTAATGACATGTACAGTAATCAAGACGTGGAGAGATCACTTGAAGTCTACCACGGCCTTCGAGCATACCGTCCTCTGGATCCGTCCAGCCCTAGCCTCTCAAGAATTATTCCAATATGTGTGCACATGGATTTTATATAGGGTGATGAACATCTCAAGGAAACAAGGGTTTCCTGGATATATCTGGGAAGTATAGGAGGCACGGGAATATCAGACTTGAATAGGGCTCCAATAGAGTATAATATCTATATTCATCTCTCCCCCTTAGGCCATTCCCTTGAGGGGATTTTATACTCCCTAAAATTAGTTTTTGCAGTTGGGAACAGTTAGGCCACGGGCTGGGGTGGTTAAATTACTGGAATAACCATCAACCCGCCTCAAAAATAGGGAAAATATATATTTTTTAATGATTAAAAAGGTATGCGTGGATCTCTATGAATGGACTCGCATGTATACGTGGAAAGTTCTGGGCAAAGTCGCGTATGGGTTTTAAGATACTATTTTTTGAGAAATTGTTTAAGTCTGAGGGGAAAGGGTGCCCAAGGCCAAAGTGTAAATAATCAAATATATGAAGGTGATAAATGATGCTATAACACCCTTACATCGAAACCATACCTTCGAACCAGATACACCTTGTGGTCATTACATTGACACAATTTTTTGGTAAGGGGGCATCCATATTTGAGAGTCCAAGAGAAGCAATTATCCATAATGCTCCTAGTGAATTTGGTTGTGTCAACTCTAGTACTATTATTCTTCCCCATTTAACAGAACCTCTAGAGTCCCATATCACTTCATATCAATCTAGGGATGATCCCCCTCATCATTCCTTCCTCTTACATCAACAACCCAGTCCCTTAAACATTGTTGTTAACCAACCTGTGGGTTTTCTAGGAGATCACCAGTTCATTATCTCCAAATCTACTCTTTGGGATAGTGACACCATGTATGCCAACCCATAAAATTAGCCCATTTTATTCATACATGCAATACCAAAAGAGATTGGTAATCCTCCATTCACTTTCTCGAACTGCATAACCATAACAAAAACAAATGGCTCACCACATCATAAAAATATGTTTAGATTCTCCTTTTATAAATACATTTTTGCATGACCATAACATGCTTGAGGGCCCCTATGCCCCTCAACCATAAAAATCCCAGTTCTCTGCCCAAAACAACACCAAAATCCCTCTCTCTCACAGGTCGCACTTTTCATTCCATTCCTATGAAAGGTTGCCATTTTCTGCCCAAAACCTGCTACCTAGGTCACATATATTGCCCCAAAAAGTGTGACCCAGTTGTGAATAAGAGCAGGGGTCTATTTCTAAGCTCTAGGTGCCTAAAATGAACTTTCAATCCACTGAAATGAAAGACTAGGTTTAGGCCTCTTACCTACAACTGACGGATCTCGATTACAACGGTCGGTTTGTCTGCTACGATTGCCACAAGATTTAGGGCCTTTTATCCTCTCTACATTCACCACAACTACACTTCCAAATGAATCAAATTGGAGGGGAAAAGCCTTATTAAAAGAGAAAATGCAGATTTTTCTTTCGTCGATTGCGACCAAATCGTAGCTCGGTTTGACAAATCGTTAGCAATGTTGGAAAGCTCTCACCGATCTCTCAAATGGGCATCCTTTAGTTTTTTGTGATTTCATACTTCACCCGGACATATTTTTTCGAAGAAGGGTCACTTTACCACTCCTCAAATTTAATTTATTCACTTGAAAAACTTGTACTTGGGGCACCACTTTGCCTTCATACTTGTCCATGCTCATGTCGATTTTCTTCGTGAGTAACCATCAGGGGAATTTTGAGGTCTAAAATGAGCCTCCTAAGGAAATAATAAACTAATAGCTAAACCAATAAAATAATATTTATGAATTTTCAATTCACTTTTTGCACCACAATCCATGTAACCATAGTTAAATTCAATTCAAAAGTTGTACCAAGATAAAATTAATAAAAAAATTGTATTGATGTGACTATAAATTAGAATGAGCTTTTCAAGAAAAAATCATTATCATTGAACAACTAATTCATTTGTCCTTTGTACTTAAATAACTTAAAATAAAATATAAATATAAATTTATAAATTCTTAATTATATTATACGCTATTAATTAAAATTTACATTATTTAAATTGTATAATAAAATATAATAAATATACTATATAAAAATAATATAATATAAGATAATATAATAAATGTATAGGGATATGCATTGTTTCTTTCAAGAAATATGAAATGACAATAATATATTTTTATTCAAAAAGTGTGAAATGACATTTTTTATGAGTACTTTACTTTGACTTTAAAAGTACTTAGAGAACTACCATGGTTAACCATGAGTTTTTATCCACCATTTAGAATGTGACAAGTAAGTACCTTTAACTCAAGCAATGCCACCTCAACCATTATGATGTCATCCCCTAAAATGTGATTGGTTCTCATAAAGTGAATTTTGATTGTACATTTTTCTTAAGAGGTCCATTTTAGACCTCAAAATTCCCCTAATGCATCTTGTACTCGTGTTTTTATGGTCCCCACCATGCCTGTTCTGTGTGGAAAAATCATCGAGTCGACCTTGTTTAGAGCATCCGAGTTGAGTTATCATCACATCCATGGATTTTGTCCCGAGTCCCATTGTATCTCACTATAGTCCTCCATCCTTCATTTCTTTGTTCCTCTATCGTGTCGCACAACTTGTCCTTTAGTCATACTGTCGAATCAGTAGTTGCCACGTCATCCATGCCCTTTATGCTCTAACAAGGGAATTTTTCATCCCGCTACTCAGTACCTCCCATTACACCATTATCCTTGGTGTCAATCTATCAGTTGCTCTACTATTATCTATCGTACCTTAGTTGAGGATCCCTTACTGCCTCACCTATGGCAAACCTCCCTCTATCGACATCAGCTTATTCATTCCAAAAGAGAGGTCTAGAGGGTGGTATACCTTGGTTCCAACTTCCACTCTTGTTCGGTGCCTCGGATCAGGCAAAGGGACTCTTTATTACCCTTTGACTTGATTGTTTCTCAGCTCCAACTCCTTATGGCATAATCGATATCCATATGCTTGATGGTTTAGTGATGCGGCAGATTGTACCGATGACTCCTGGGTGTGTGTGAGATGTTTCATACCTCATGAGGGGGTGGTCCTTTATGTTGGCAATATGATGCAGAGTGTTGTCCTTGATGGCAACCCACTGAATGAAGATGAAGACATGAGACAGTTGACATGTGTTGTCCTTGATGGAAAACCACCTGATGAAGTTTGTCTTGACCTGATGGACTTGGTAAATGATGTAAATCTGATATGAAATGATGTCTGTTAGCAATATGATGCTAAGTGTTGTCCTTGAATGGCAACCCACTTGATGAAGATGATGACAACTTACCTGATGAAGTTGTGCTTGATAGAATATGTCTTGATGAACTAAATCTGGTGTATCTACAGTGAGTACAGAAGGCAATGAAGAAAGGAATTCAGCATGTGCTAAATCTATGGTGAAAAGAGTATGTCTCAAGGCATACGCAGATCTTTCTAGGAGAAGTCGTGTATGCACGCGGGAAACAACGTTCCAAGTCGCATATGGGCAAAAGCGCTCAAAAAGTGCAAAACCAGGGGTAACCACCATGGTATTGACCCATTGTATTGGGTAATGATTCGTCTAAGTGACCCCATCCGGGAATACCATCGGATGTAATGTGGTTTTGGCTCATGGTATTGAAAAAGGGTAAACCTATATAAAGAGAAGAAATTCATTGTGAAAATCATGAGTGTGGGTGCAAGATGTCTGAGCTTGAATGAATACTTCTCTCTGAAGGATATCTGAATGGAAAGGGTTATAGTTGAATGATAGATCTGAATGCATGATGCACCAATGATGAAGAAGGGGATCTAGATCTGAAATGTACTTGTATTTGCTAGATCTGTTTATGGAATGATTAGATCTGTGATGAGGCGAACATCTGTCTGAGGTAAAGGGTAAAATCTGAAGTGATGTATCTGTTGTGAAGAATTGCAATGACATAAAAGTATGAAGAATCATACGCTAGTTCGCCGAAGAGGAAGCGCGTATATACGTGGCTTCGATGAAGAGAAAGCGCGTATGCGCAATAAAATCAGCTCTATAATATGTACAGAAGTATACACTGGTTTATGTGAACGAAAGCACGTATATACGCGACATCAGAGAAAGGAAAGCGCGTATGCAAACTAGGGTTTGCTAAAGTCTGTGGTAAGAAATGTCTGATCTGTTCTGCTGGTTTACTGATATCTGTCAGTGAGTTATATGTATATGTTTCATGGTTGACTGTGCTTAAAAGTATGGAAAGGGTCCAGTTTGAAAATATGATGAAATGTGGCCTGCAAGTGGTGTCCTAAAGGAAGCTTTGGATCCAGTGTGAAAATTGATGAAACGTGGTCCATAGAGGTGCTGAGGGTTGTAGCCTTCAGTCAGGGGGTTGTAGCTCCCTTCCGGGTGAGGCTGGTAAACGAGATCAGGGGGTCGTAGCTCCCTTCCAGGAGAGGCTGGTAAACGAGTCAGGGGGTTGGAGCTCCCTTCCAGGAGAGGCTAGTAAACGAGCACAGGTGGGTGCCTGCGTGCTGGTAGGAGTCTGCACCAGCACATCTGTTGTAAGATGTTTTCTCTATAATAAAATATTGAAGGCTGAGCAACTGCAGCGGTGGTTTTCTCCCGACTTGGGTTTCCACCTAAAAATCCTGGTGTTCATGTGTGATGCTTTGTGTGATGGTTTATTCTATTGTTACTACACATGTTTGCTGCTAACTTAACATCAGATGAATGAATATTGCAAAGAACTAAGTTAATAAATATCTGCATATTTAGATCTCTGATAATACGCAAGTTGTATGAAGGATATCCGCGTGTATACGCGAGTTTACTAAAGGAAAGTAGCGTATGGGTTTTAGAGAGTGAAAAAGTAAAAAGTTTTGAATATGCAGTAAATACTGATTCACCCCCCCTCTCAGTATTTTTCCCAACAATTGGTATCAGAGGAGGTCCTTCTGCAGAAGCTTGATCGCTTGAAGGAGATTCGTCGCAATGGGAAGTCAAGAAGGAGTAATGTCTATAAAGCCACCTCTATTCAATGGAAGCAATCTGATATTCTGGAAGGTACGAACAAAAGCATATCTGCAAAGTCTTGGTGCGGATGTATGGGCAATCGTGGAAGAAGGTTATCAATACCCGGCAAGTATTCCTACTGATGCAGCAGAAAGGAAGAAGTATGAAACCAATGCCAAAGCAGTAAATGTCTTGCTAGGAAGCATGTCTGAATCAGAATTTGCTAAAGTGATGCAGCTACATTCAGTAAAAGAAATATGGGACAAAATCATTCTAAGCTATGAAGGAGACACAAAGGTAAAAAGTGCAAAACTCCAAACTCTTAGAATTGAATATGAAAATTTGAAGATGCATAGTGATGAGAGCATTGCCCATTTCTTCTTACGTTTGGATGATATTGTAAATTGAATGAGAAATTTGGGTGAAACCATAATTGATACTACTTTGGTGGAAAAAGTCTTAAGATCCCTGACTTCAAAATTTGACTCTAAAGTCTCAGCTATTGAAGAAAGGCAAGATCTGCAAACTCTTACTATTGTTCAATTACATGGTATTTTGACTGCTTTTGAAATGAGACAAGGAGGTCCTTCTCAAATCAGAGAAGCTGCTTTTAAGGTGTCTGCAAAAGGAAAGGAAAAGGAAGTTGTCAAAGATTCCAGCTATATATCTGAAGAAGAAGAAGCGAATTTTGTGAGAAAGCTCCAACTAGGTACTGGAAGATTCAAAGGTAAGCTTCCCTTCAAATGTTTTGAGTGTGGAAAAGTTGGTCACTATGCTGCTAAATGTCCTTATAGAGAAAAACATGGTAAAGGGAAACAATTTGAAAAGAAGAAGAGTTATTATGCAAATGAAGATGATGATGAAGTGTCCAGTGAAGATGAAGAAGATTCTGACCATGATCTGAAAGTACTCATGGAAAAGAAGCAAAAGAAGAAGGCTACTCGAAACAAGAAGATATCTCAGAAAACTTGTATATCAGAAATTGAAGAAGATGAATCAGATAGTGATTGGGGTCCTTGTAATACTCTTCTTTGTGCAAACAATAGTGAAGATAGTGAAAGTAAAGTGGTGGATCTAGAAGAAGCTATCAAGATCAAAGTTGAAGAACAACAAAAGAAAATTGATAAGAAAGATTCTATCTACAAAGAGATGATCTCTCAAATGAAAGAACAAATAGAAATGCTGAATGGACAGGTGGACAAGTATCAAAGGTTTCATACTTATGCATCCAATCGAATTAAAGGACTAGAAGCAGAAATCAATGATCTAAATGCAGATCTCGAAAAATAAAGCAAGAAGAATGAAGGACTTGAAGCTGCAATCATCTCTCTACAAACAGATCTTGAAGCATCAAGTAAGAAGAATGAGGAACCTCTACAACCATTTGAAAAGGAAGGCCTTGAAGCAGAAATCATCTCTCTCAAAGAAGATCTGGAAAAATCAAATAAGAAAAATGAAGAGCTGCAACAAACATGTGAAGAAAACGAAAATTGGTTGAAAGAAGAGATTCTAAATCTGAAGGATCAAGTAGAATATGGAAGAAGGAAAGAAGAAAGCATGACAAAGCAATGTCAAGCCTTGGAGGTTGAGGTAAACATTCTCAAAGGTAAATTATAAGAAAAGGTTAAACTTTTGAGGTTTCATGATAGTACTAATATTTTGGACAATATTCTGAGTAATCAAAGGTCTCCTGCTATCAAACTTGGTCTTGGTTTCCATGAAGCTGTTAAAGGAGAATCTAGCTCACAAGGAAGTGCTAAAAATTCAGAGGATGTCAATACTAAACCTGAAGTGTTGAAAGAGACAAAAGATCAACCAACAATCATGAATTCTCAAAAGAATTCATTCAAGAACGTTGAATGTTTTAAATGTCATAATTATGGGCATGTTGCAGCAAATTGCAGAAGCAGAACAATTCAGCCACAAACAAACAGATTCTACTCAGAAAGGTACTCTGGTAACTTCAAGGGATATTGTTTTTCATGTAACAAGTATGGACATAAAGCAGCTGATTGTAAAAGGAAGAAGATTAGAAATACTCATTATGATTCTTATGCTTATTTTTCTGGACATATGAGATGTTATTCTTGTAACAAGTTTGGACATGTAGAAAAGGAATGCAGGTTGAACAGATATGAGAAATTGGATAACTTCCAGCACACAAATAGAAAGATCAAACAAATCTGGAAAAATAAGGAGGACCGATCAGAAACGTAGGGATACATTATGAGATTTAGTAATGTACCGTCACAGGGGGAGCAATGTATGATGCCTCTCATGGTTGATTTGATTATTCTGGTTATATGTATTTCTGATAGAGCATTTGTTATGAAGAAGACAGGTACAGGAAGTACAAGTTCAGGGGGAGATGAAGGAATGTGAAAAATTTCTATACTTCACTTTCCATACGCGGGTTCGATGAACAAAAGTCGCGTATACATACGAGTTCAAGCAGACACAGTCGCGTATGAATTGATGATAAGAGAATTTATATGATAGTTGAAGATCTGGAGTAGAGGTTCAAGGGGAGTATTAGTCTGATTGTTAATAACTGTATTATTGACTCTGTATCAGCTTAATTTCTTACTTTTAAATAATGATGATATGATACTTGGTTACTTATGTTGAAGATTATGGATGAGTCCTGTTTGCTTGTTGATGAAGAGTATTCGTTGTTGAGATGAAAGTTTTATAATTCAGAGATAAGGATAGATCATGCAGAGATTGTTGCTGATGACTTGTTGATAAAGGTATTCAGGTTGCACAAGTTAAGGAGGAGCACTGGTTCAGGGGGAGCAGCAGGTTGAATACTAATGATTGCATTGTTGGCACTATGACTGCTTATTCCTTGATTATTGTGATACTCATGCTCAAATGATGATGACTTGGTACATGGTTTATTATGATGAGTTTTTGAACCTTGTTTTCTGAAAAGTATCTTTTGTGCTCACACATGGATGAATTGGAAGTCTTATGATAAGAATAGATCATGCAGAGTTTGTTACTATGGTTGAGATCTTTTCCCTACATATGTTACTTCATGTTAAATCTTAAAGATCATGGTGATATTGGACCACATGGATGATTGAATCATATTAGAAGATGTTGTTTTGGTATGATAATTTCTCTTGGAAAGAATGTATTGATGCTGCAAAGAATCTGAACTCTTGGTTTCTAATGTGCTTATGCTACAACCATTGGATGACGCTTGAAGACACAACTACATTGTTCTATCTATCTGTATTCTAGGGAAGCATTCAAAATATCTCAGAAAGAAGCTGAACAATGTCTCTGCCTCACAGAGAATCAGATCTGGTTAAAATATAGAAGATGGTATTGGATACGCGGGTTTCTTGAAACACAATCGCGTATATACGTGATTTCATGCACATAAAACCGCGTATGTATGGTTGCTGACAAACTTCTGTTTGGGGTCAGCTTTCTTCAGCACAGCTGCAGTGCTGTTTGGTATCTCTGGTGGTGTTCCAGTTCTCATAATTCTATTTCTAATGTTTTAAAGATGCCTTGATTATTTGTTGGTGAAAGTGTTCAGGATGCACAAACTAAGGGGGAGCCTTAGTCATATGGAAAGGCTGCTTGGATGCACAGATTCAGGGGGAGCATTAGCGTTGCTGAGTATAATGCATTGTTGGCTTTATGATGGTTCTGAAATATGTTATCTTTCTTGAGGTCTTTCTGGTGTTGATCTTAAAGTTATATTTGTAGTTTGATGAAAAGGCCATGTAGAGATCCATGATGTAAAATTGTAATATTTAGTCATGTAAGGACTTGATAAATTTGTAAACCCACTTGGTTGGGTAGCTGAGTCAAATTTTGTAAACCCACTTGGTTGGGTAGTTGAGTCAAATTTGTAAACCCACTTGGTTGGGTAGTTGAGTCTCATATGTAAATCCACTTGGATGGATCCTTGATGTAAGTATGAGTCATTGGTGATAGGAAATTCATAGAGTCATGTACTCCATTGGAAAATATGTTTGAAGATTCAGCATGAACTCAAGGGGAACTTGGTCACTTTAGTATATATCAGATCTGCAGAACGTTTCTTCCACATGAGGAGAAAAGGGGGAGAGTATGTTGCTTTTTGATCCGCCCTTTGCCCTTGATGTCAAAGGGGGAGAGTGACATGGTGTTTGAATGAAGAGAAATAATGGTGTCAAAAATGGAGAGAGTGACATGGTGTCATTGTATTCTTAATGTACCTATCTGTTGTGGTAACCAAACACCATCGTGGTTGCCATCAAGTCCAAAGGGGGAGATTGTTGGCAATATGATGCAGAGTGTTGTCCTTGATGGCAACCCACTGAATGAAGATGAAGACATGAGACAGTTGACATGTGTTTTCCTTGATGGCAAACCACTTGATGAAGTTTGTCTTGACCTGATGGACTTGGTAAATGATGTAAATCTGATATGAAATGATGTTTGTTAGCAATATGATGCTAAGTGTTGTCCTTGATGGCAACCATGATGCTGGTATTGACGACTTACTTGATGAAGTTGTGCTTGATAGAATATGTCTTGATGAACTAAATGCGGTGTCTTGGAGGTACGAGAAGGCAGCAAAGACTTAAAGCATGTCTTCATCCTGGCTAGAAATGCCCAGGCATCTGTGAATCACCTCTAGAAGAAGTACAGTGTGCCTTGCAGAAGTAGGCCCAAAATCGCCAGTATTGAAAAAGCAATAAAAGTGCAAAACCAGGGGTAACCACCATGGTATTGACCCATTGTATTGGGTAATGATTCGTCTAAGTGACCCCGTCCAGGAATACCATCGGATTTAATGTGGTTTTGGCTCATGGTATTGAAAAAGGGTAAACCTATATAAAGAGAATAAATTCATTGTGCAAATCATGAGTGTGGGTGCAAGATGTCGGAGCTTGAATGAATACTTCTCTCTGAAGGATATCTGAATGGAAAGGATTACAGTTGAATGATAGATCTGAATGTATGATGCACCAATGATGAAGAAGGGGATCTTGATCTGAAATGTACTAGATCTGTTTATGAAATGATTAGATCTATGATGAGGCGAACATCTGTCTGAGGTAAAGGGTAAAATCTGAAGTGATGTATCTGTTGTGAAGAATTGCAATGACATAAAAGTCTAAAGAACCATACACTAGTTTGACGAAGAGAATGCGCGTATATACGCGGCTTCGCTGAAGAGAAAGCGCGTATGCGCAATAAAATTAACTCTGCAATATGTACATAAGTATACGCTGGTTTATGTGAACGGAAGCATGTATATACACGACATCAGAGAAAGGAAAGCGCGTATGAAAACTAGGGTTTGCTGAAGTCTGTGGTAAGAAATTTCTGATCTGTTCTGTTGGTTTACTGATATCTATCAGTGAGTTATATGTATCTGTTTCATGGTTGAATGTGCTTAAAAGTATGTAGTGGGTCCAGTCTGAAAATATGATGAAACGTGGCTTGCAAGTGGTGTCCTAAAGGATGCTTTGGATCCAGTGTGAAAATTGATGAAACGTGGTCCATAGAGGTGCTGAGGGTTGTAGCCTTCAGTCAGGGGGTTGTAGCTCCCTTCCAGGTGAGGCTGGTAAACAAGAGCAGGGGGTCGTAGCTCCCTTCCAGGAGAGGCTGGTAAATGAGTTAGGGGGTTGGAGCTCCCTTCTAGGAGAGGCTGGTAAACGAGCGTAGGTGGGTGCCTGCGTGCTGGTAGGAGTCTGCACCAGCACATATGTTGTAAGATGTTTTTCTCTATAATAAAATATTGAAGGCTGAGCAACTGCAGCGGTGGTTTTCTCCTGACTTGGGTTTCCACCTAAAAATCCTGGTGTTCATGTGTGATGCTTTGTGTGATGGTTTATTCTGTTGTTACTACACATGTTTACTGCTAACTTAACATCGGATGAATTAATATTGCAAAGAACTAAGTTAATAAATATATGCATATTTAGATCTCTGCTAATACGTGAGTTGTATGAAGGATATCCGCGTGTATACGCGAGTTTACTAAAGGAAAGTAGCGTATGGGTTTTAGAGAGTGAAAAAGTAAAAATTTTTTAATATGCAGTAAATACTAATTCAGCCCCCCCCTCTCAGTATTTTTCCCAACACTTTAGGTAGCTCCCCACATGCCCGGATGACCTCTCTACTATAGCCTTGGATGTAGCTCCATAGATTTTATGGTTTCGGCCTCAGCCGCTTGTAGCGCATTTTGGTTTGCATGTATCATTCATATTTTCATAGCCTTTTCCTGTTTTACAAGGCCTCTTTGGTTGTACTTATATTTCATGTACTCGGATAGTATTTTATAAGTCCTGGCTATTTTCCTAGGCATAGTATGTATGTGGGAACCATTATCATGTTTTTATCTTGCCCATGTTATGCTAGCATGTACTATATAGTTCAGTCCCTTGTTTACTGGATGCATTATTCTCTATAGTTTGTTATATTGGCTGGCATAGGTATGCCCCCCCCCCCCCCCCGGTCGCCTCATGTAGAACAAGTACTCACTCATAAAAGAGACATGTCACACCTGTAAGTCTCACCTCCTCAGGGTCTTTTCCTCTGGTGCTTTAGTCTACCTTATATATCTCTCTCTGACTCCCCTTTCGGTGTCCAGTCATTGAGTTCTTACAACGTACTTCGGTCATACGATTAGCTCCTAAAGCTTGCACGCTGGGGGGGAATTTGTTACACCAATTTTTGGTCATATAACCTGTTACTATTAGATGGACTAAAGTACACCATGTAAGACCAAATCCTAATGATGTGATTAATCCGAAAGATTTTCTAAATCCTTACTTGTTTTCTTTTCCTCAAGGGATAATTAATTAAACAACAGTTTAATTAATATTCCTGGTCATATTTAACCCAAAAAAGGAAAATTAGTTAGATAAATCACTATTTATCTTATTATTTTCTAGGAATAGTTATTTAAAACATTATTTAAATAATATTACTTGTTAAATTTGACTAAATCATTTATAAATAATTGAATAAATCACTATTTATTTAATTATTACTCAACCACATTCTTAAAATTGTTACACCATTTTTTGGTCATCTAACCTTTCATCATTAGATGGACCCAAGTACACCATGTAAGACCAGTTTTACCCCAAGTAAAACTACTTTCACTATGTTAATTAGGAAACCCCAAAAGGAATAATTAATTAAACCATAATTTAATTATTATTCCCAGTCATGTTTAACCCAAAAAACAAAAGAAATTAATGAGATAAACCCATAGTTATCTTATTATTTTCTAGGAATAATTATTTAAATAATATTCCTTGTTAAATATGACCAAATCAACCACCATTAATTAAATAAATCATTATTTATTTGATTATATCCCAACCACTTCCTTAAAAAGATAAATAAATCATTTATTTATTTATTCTTCACTAATCAAGGGATTTGACCCAAGTCAAACACCTTTCCCTCCAACAAATAATAATAAAATATTCCGTAGAGGTGGATCTAGATTTGATTAACATTATTTTAATCATGCACCAAGATCTAGAATGACCCAATATTTTATTATAAATAGGAGGGTTTTCCCCATCATTCTTCACCTTTTGTTGCCTATTAGATCACTCTGGATCTATACACTTGGTCTCATTTTTCTACCATTTGCTCCCATTGAGCTCTACTTTCTGCATTGGGTTTTCTACATCTACAAGAGAGAGAAAGCTTAGATCTGAAGTGCTGAGGACTACAAAGAACCCATCCCATTGAGAAGATCTGGATACACCTTCTTGTTTCCTCCCAGGTGCCCTGTAATATAAAAATTCATTCAAAAAATCGTGTTCTTGTCTTGTCTGTTGGATGCATGGAGCAAACTCTTTACTTTACTGCTTATCCATTTATAGATCTGTTTATTGAAACATTTTAACTACTAATCGCAGATCTGAAGATGTTTGGCAGCCTCTATTGTTGTTAGGGCTATTAGTTATGCATAGCTAAAGTGGTTCTTTTTCGTACACTTCGACGAAGAATTCATACTAACAAAAATAATAAATAAATCATTTATTTATTTATTTATTAATTATTTACAAATAAAGGGATTTGACCGAATTCAAATTCTTTTTCCCTCCAACAAAAATAATAAAATATTCCATAAAAGTTGGATCTAGATTTGGTTAATAATATTTTAATTATGCACCAATATCTAGACTAACTCAATTTTTTGTTATAAATAGAAGGTTTTTTCCATTCATTCACTACCTTTTGTTGCCTAAAGATCACTCTGGATCTATACTTTTGGTTTGAATTTGATCCTCCATCATTGTCATACTTTTCTATCTTTTTACTCGTGAGCTCCCTTTGAGTTCCATTTTTTGTCTGGGTTTTCTACACCATCAAGAGAGAGAGAGATCTTAGATCTATAGCATTGAGGACATACAAAAACCCATCCCATTGAGGGGGACTAGTAACATATTTCTATGTTCCCTTCCCAGGTGTCATAAATAAAAAATTATTTAAAAATATTCTTGTATTTTCTATTGGATGCATGGAGCAAATCTTACTTTTATTTGTTGTTTAATGTCTTTAACCGCATAGATCTAGATTTCGTAACATTTATTCCAATCAACTAACTGCAGATCTAAGGAAATTGATAGTCATGTTTGATGTTAGGGTTGTTTTTTATGCATAGCTAAAGTGAGTTTTTTCATACACTTGCGATTAGAATTCATACTAACACCTAGCATAGGGTACTGCCCTTGAAGAGATTGTCCTTGAGGAGTATACTGCCCCCAGGGGGTAAATTGCTACCTTGAGGGTCAGTTGAAGGAATATTTTTGGTCATAATATATACTTGTTCCATTGTCAAATTTTCGGTATTAGATTCATTAATACCATTTGATTGTGTAAGATTTTCAGAAGAGGGATATTCTCTTGAGAAAGTACCGAAGAGCGACTAGTATCTAGTAGGAACTAATGGACCACCATACAAAAAAGTTTTAGGCGATGAAGAAAACATGGATGACTCACCTGACATTCTTGATGAATACATGTAACTAATTATGGGTATGGAGTAAAAAGGAATGCAATGTGGTGAATAATTGAGACCAGTACTATGTAGAAATTTAGTACTCTATGAACTCTCTTCAGCTTAGAAACTATATAAATCTGTTTCTATGATTCATAATCTACCCTTGAACCTGAAACTTGAGCTCAATTTATAGGAAAATGGAGGTAGTTTTAGTTCCATGAAGAGGTGGATGGATTCCTCTCATGAATGGATTTGAGTTCCTTGGAAAAACGGATAAACTCCATGAGTAGAGGGATCAAGCTCGAACTGGCGCAACTCTAGAGGCTTCCAGTTGAGAGAATATCTGACCAACTAGGCTTCTAGAAGTTACTTTTTCCTTTTACTTTCTTTCCACAGGGGTGCATAGGTTTTAATGGAAAAAAATGCAAGAGTCACCGTGGCTAATGGAAGGAACATCAGTGCATGCACAGGGAAAGGCTAGAAAAACCAAGCAAGTAGAATTTTAAGGGTTTTACAAAGATTTTCTCCAATTTCCAAGACTTGATTCAAGAACATGAGTGATTTTTACCTCTAAGGTAACATGATATGGATGGTGATAGACCCATATGAATATTCAAATGTAAAGTGACAAAATGACGTGTAACATACCAACCAATGGGGCCCCCACACTTAGCAAAAACACCTTCCTCACATCATCAGTGGGCGAACATTTTTATGTTTTTGGGGCACCCGTCTCCCTGTTTCGTACAATCCAAACCCATTTTTTATTCTTTTGGAAAGTGTACAAAGATTCCTTAGGAGAACATCGCCCACACATCCACCCATTTTTCTCCCATGGCAGCAGTCCCTAATCACCCTTGGTCGGAGCATCACACCTTTCATGCAAAGCCACCATGACATTCATAAACAACATATACCCACCCTGGACGTTCTTTCGACTCCAGGGCTTTCCTCATCAGAAATGGTTATGACTACCACCAAAATGATTTTTTCATGCTCCGACCTTGGGCCACTAAACTCTCATCATCAGTGTTCAACCAGTTCTCACCATCATTCCTATGTTACAACTATCATATCAGATACCCTGGTTCCTTGTATCAGTAGCTCTCTCATTCAGATGAGGCTTCCTTTTTGTCAACTTCAACACCCATTCTCCAAAAAGGAAGTAGTACCTTAGATGGCTCCTCATCTCGATAGGGGCATCCTTGGATGGTAGTTTGGGAATCATCATTGCCCATAGATGTCATTGATCCTCCTAATATTCAACTAAAACACAAGATTTCATGTCAAGATGGTATCGTACTTCACAACCATTTCCTTTTTCCAATGATGAGGAGATCATGTCCATTGCTAAAAAATTCTCAAAAATGAAAGTGCTCAAAAATGTTTGCAACCTGAGGGACTGGAAAGGTCTCGTCGTTGTGATTCTGGTGCCCTAAATGGTTTGCAAAATGGAGGTCATATGTAGAAGTTATTAAGGTTTGAAAGGCCCAGTAAACTAAAAAAAAATGGCTTTGACCCAATTTGACTTAGAATGAAAATTTTAGTTATAGGGCCTATCAATGGGTGCCATGTGGCAAGCCCAGAGGCTGCCATGTGGCCCTAGGCCAGAGGTTGAATGGGCATATAAAATTTTTGGAGTCAATGCGATTCAAATGCGAGACCTTCCTGCACGCGCCCGACTGCTCGGGCTACCCAGTAGTTATTACCCCTATGGTTAGTCATGACTATTTAAATTTGAATGTATAGAGCGGAGGGGGTTGGGGAGGCCAGCCCCCACCATATGACCCTCCGCACTTGACCATGGCTCATACGCAACCAGCAGACAGAAAAATCGGCGGTTAGCACGACTTGTTCACATGTAGGAGTGGTATTTAATGCGAGGGTTATCCAAATGGTCAAGTCAACAGTGAGTTCGGAATTTTAGTTGCAGCGTGGTCACATGTATTATCTAGCATTAAATGTAACTGGCAGTCCGTTCAGCGGTTCCGCTGGCAGATCCCCTAATTTTAGCACCGATGCCTATTTTTTCGGTGTTGTTATTGCCTAAATCCACCTCGGGCTGAAAGAAGGCAGAATTCAGGGTAACATCAAACCACGCTCAGTCTGGTAGCTAGCCCTACCAGAACAGGAGAGGGCTCTCTCCAGGTCAATCTTAGGAAAAATGTATCAATAGGGTTTGAGATGACTAAAATGAATGCTAATTTTAGGCTAGGCATATAAATGAAGGAGTTTGAAATGATTTTGGGGGTTTTTTCCGGAAACAAGGGAAAGGCAATTTTGGGCTTGGGGATGAGGCCAAATTCTTGCAGAGTTCAAGTTGGGGCAAGGAAGGAAATGGCTTTGATGTCTTAGATTGAATGGATGGATAGAAAAGACTGCTGAGGAGCTGAAGAGGGCAAGAGGCTGCAAGGATCCTCTTCAAACAGATGAAAACATATAAAACTAAACAAAAGTTTAAGGCAGAGCACCAACAAACTAATGAATTCTACCTTAGTCACTCATTTGTTTAATTTCAAAATCAAAGAGAAGGGAAATGGCATACATAAAACATTAATTAAATTACGATTACATGGAGAAAAACACCATCAAAACTTAGAGCCACAAGGATCCCAACAAGTGCTGCAAAACCCTGGTCTTTCCTTTGCCAAAAATGCTGAAATGAATATACAATGAGGTGCCAAACTATTCCCAAGAGTCCAACCCTGAAAATGTCTCAGAAAATACAATATATAGACAATTCTAACCCCTTCCCATGCCTCTAGGGGTCGAGCTCATCCTTCTAGGAGCTGTTTCAACCAATTCTAAACTAGGAACTGAAATCTAGGCAATCAAACAACTTGCCTCTATATGGTAGGAAACTGATTCATTCATTTAATTTTCACTTTTTAGTGAATGAATCCTCTAGAAAAAGTAAAAATGTGCCAAATTTACATCATAGTCATGAAATTACATCAAGGTAGATCAATAGTTACATCAAAAAGTGAAACTGGCCAAAACTAGGCGAAATTCTGAGCTGTGGAGTGAAAAATAAGCCAAAATCCTCTATGCGCCGCGCCCAAAATCTCTATGCGTAGCACAAATTTTGAGCTGATGTTGAGGCACTTACCGAAGTCCAAATTGATCTCATAATAGCTCGTTGGAAATCCCTTCCTGTCTACTTTCCAACCCAAGTGTAATTTCTGGATTTCGTGTCCATTTGCCCCTCCAAAAGTTCAATCTCCCAAGACTAGTTCCTGTGTGTGTAAAAAGTGACAGGAAAGCCATTTTCAAGGTGTTTTTGACCCTTTAGGCCACCCATAACTTGATGAAACTCTTAGGCCATTCCTGGGCATGCATAAATTTTCATAAAAAATCCAGAAATATCAAGTTTTCCTCCAGAATATCTCCCAATCATAAGTGCGCGCAAGGTGGTGCTACGCGTAGGGCAGAAAACCTGTTTTGTGACCAAATATTCAAAATTGACAAAATTTTCTCCAAATCTGCTGAAATTTGGAGTGAAGGTCCCTCATCAAGTACCATGCTCAGCCAAAAAAAGCTTCGGCCAAGATTTGAAGCCAATCATGCCTTTTTCGCCTCCTCTGTGCCCTCCTAGTGTATGCAGTTCAGTGGGATCATATGATGAATCTGTGTCTGTTTCCATGATGTTGCAAGGTATGACAAGTGTATGTTTGATTGGTTGAAAATGACAAATTGGTGCCCTATTTCAATCTCCAAAATATGCCAAATAGGAAGGGACTATGGTAAATAGGGACAGTGAGTATAGTGGACTATGGGAAAAATATGTTTCAACCAAGTGAAGTTTATAATGTGAAGACATTCACTTGATTATGTTTGGGGAATGTGGGGTTTGGGGACTTTGGAAATTAGGGACTCTTTGCAAATCATATGGGAGAGTGATAGTGATAGGGAACGATAGGGTTTAGGGATAGGGATAATAGGATTTAGGAAATAAGTGATATGAGTGGTTTTATAAGGGAATAAGGAAGGGATATTAATGATATTGTGACAATGAGGAGGAAAAAGGACCACAGATGGGAAATGAGCCTTGAACTAATTGGCACCAAAAATCACACTTTAAATTTCAAATACAAACCCTAAGGAGCAGTTTCAATGAAATGATAGGGTTTATGATTCCCCCCAATCAAACTCTTATAACCAATCTTGAACCCGCACCAAACACAAACTAATTGCAATTCAAAGTCATCACAAACCTACTTGGAACAAGGGAGGCGAAATAGTTTTGCAATTTCATGGAGAAATGATGAAAATTCCACCTATCGTCCCTGTGCACCCCGCACCAAACCCAACGCGCCGTGCCTGTGTAATTTTACACTGCGGAAAATGGCCCTATGCGCTGCGCGCACCCAGTGCGTCGCGCCACTTAGCCAACGCGCCGAGCACCAAAATTTACACACATTTTGCCTTCAATTTGATTGCGTTTCTCCTCCACATTTTCACTTTGGCTCTTTGATGTATTTAGTATGCAAATGAACTCTTGGAACATAAAAATGATATATATGCCAAGGATTTAACTTTTGATTTCAAAAACCCATTTGTCATGTTGCAAACTTTGACACTTCTCTTTGAAACTCTGTTTTGCTTCTTTGTTTCTCTTGGACTGAATGGTTTGATTTTCGCTTGTCTTGCAGGGATGAATGGCCTGGAACTTTGCAAAGGTGACCAGGGTTGCGCCTGAAGATTTTGACAACTGAAAAACTTGGAAAATATACATGGCATTTATTACAAAGGACAAAATGACGATTTTTCTTCAAAACAGGGTTTTGAAGAAAAGTCATGATCATGCACTATAACGATGAAATTTCTTGAGATGAAAAATTATTTTGAGCTCCCCTCGTGTCCCTGCTGACATTATTGGACACTTTGAAGACTAAACCCTAGACCTAATGACTGAAAAACCATAAAAACTCTTTGCAGACCAAAAGACCAAAAGATTGACTGTCATTGACTGAAAATGATTTTGATAGATTTTGATGATCAGACCTGAGCCAAGACCAGTAGGTAGATGACATGAGAGGCGTGAGTGACAAGACCCTTCCGTCAGAAGACCAATGCTACTAATGGAATGCGGATGACCAAACTGAATGAGACACCTAAAATGAAATTCAACAAAGATTTTTTGATCTCTGACAGAGGTATGACTATACCAACTCTAACAAGTGTTAAATGGAGTTCCTCCTATTTTGGACGAGCTTTCTTAGAGGACATTGGGAAAATTGCAGTTTGGGTCATAACTCTTTGGATATTCGACCATTTTTATGAATTAATAGTCATTTTGGGGTAATTTCGACATTCTAAACACATTGGCAGAAGTTTTAGAACCATCAGTGGTCATCTTCTATAGGTTTAACTTCATGAGAGGTCAAGGAGCCACTAGGGCCACTAGGGTGTTTTCAGTGTATTGAGCATATATTCTCTATTTTCTACATATGAATAGTCATTCCTGACTGATTCAATAATTTTGAAGATGTTTTTACAGAGAGCATAGATAATTGAGGCTTTTTATCACATGTACTTACCATTTTTGAGCAATAAGATATGAGGGACATGCCATTGGGAGCTAGACCAGTAGATGTAGCCTAGGAGGGGTGAACTGCTTCATTAAATTGCTGAGTATTATCATATGTGATGCTTTATTCTCTATTATTTACTAATGCATACTGTTATACAAGCTAATTTACATGCTTTAACCTGACACAAAAATATGTTTAACTAAGATAAAACCATTTGTTTAGTCTGCAAACTTCAGTGAACCTTATGCACACAATTTAATTACTGTTTGGATATTTTTAGATCATCCAAATTCATCGAAGACCCATATGATTGTAAGCATATCTTTCAAAAATTCTTACACGGGAAGGTCCCAGTTATACACCCATGCATACAATGAGCATTTATATGCCATACCAAGATTATGCATGTGGGCACCACATTCAACCTATTTTCAAAGAAAAACGCCCCTGAGAGCATCATCAATTCTTCGTCATTAGCCAAATCAGCATATCACTTCCATATCAGTGATGTAGATAGAACCTTTATTTGTTAGATAGGTTTTTTAACTAGCCAAAGAATCACGAGCATGGGACATACCCAGCTCATATAAAAATTGTATTTATTGTATCATACTATCTCTTGCAGGTTTCCGAAAGAACATGGTCCCTCTTTTACCCTTTGTAAGGGGTCTCCAACCTTGGGTTGTACACAGGTTTCTCTCTCTCTCTCTCGACACAGGTGTTGGGCGACTTAATTGTCAGATTAAACCTCTCAATATTAATTATCAATCCGGGAGTCGTAAACGCGAGTTGTACTGTGTATTGGCTCAGCTTAATGGTCAGAGTATATGATTTTCCTTATTAATGATAAACTAGGTGCCGAAATGAAACAAAAATTTGTTGGCAGACAAGAAATCCTGAAAAGGAAACCTACTTAACCAATTTCGTTCAGTGAAAACTCCATAATGCAATTAAACTACAAATCAATCCTCAATCATGTAACATTCTTGCACTCGCATTCTACTTTTAAATATCCTATGATAACTTGAAAAAAGTAATCTATTAACTCTTCTCACTAACTTGAAACTAACACTTGAAAATAAGCAAAAAGACACACACATTATTCTAATGATAACTCACACCTTAAACTAACTAAAACTACTCTTCATAACAAATTTAAGATTCAAATTAACTAAAAGAAAACTACTAGCTTCATATAAAATAACACTTTAAAAGATCCTATATAAAAATCACATTACAAATAATCAAAAAGAAACTTTAATTCAAAGATGTTAATCTAGATGAAATAAAAACAAACCTACTTCAAAATCAAATCATGTAACTCAATAACTAAAACTAAATCATGTTGCATTCCAATTCATCTCTTTCCACCTACACAATCAAACCCATATTCAAACTTGCTCTTACAAGGAAATTATCACACTACGAAAACAAGAATAAAAATAAATCTAATTATTATCATTAAATCAAATGAATAAACAAATTAAATGAACATTAAATCTGCAAACATGCAAAAAAATCACATAATGAAAAATGTTGATTTAATATTTGAAATGGGCAAGGCTAACATACGCAAATTCCAAAACATTACATTCTATTCTATTCCATATTTAAACTCAGAAATTGGATGTGCCCATTGTATTCTATTTTACCAAGAGTAATAGAGTATAACTCTATATTAAAATTCAAGCACATATAATAATTGTTTAATTCATTAATGGGAACAATGCCATGATGACTGAAATTATTTGGAGTTAAACCACACCTACCAAACATTCACACATTCATACAGAAATCGGAAACTATGCACACATATACTTACCTTACGCTGATTTGATGAAGCTTAACTCCAGATGTGGTGGGCCCTCCCACGCCTGGAGTAAGCTGAGTTACTGTAGCTGGAGAAAGATTAAAACATCAAATAAATACAAAATGAATCATGGGGAAAATGCTTCTGCTCACAGCTTGTAGGTGATTTAGACAAATATTTAAAATAGCATTTGTGAAATCGATTACACAAATCACAACAACGATTCTGGTTTACACACAACAATTCCTCATTTCTCTACAAATCGACCTCTAAGAAACTTGAATTTGAGAAATTCCCTTCCTGTTCTACATAGAAAATTGACCTTACATCTGAAAAATTAATTGTGCACTCTACATCTCAGAGGAGATTAATTTCACCTTTTATTCCTATCGATCCCATCTAGTCTAATTGACAAACTCATGCCTCTCTACATCTATGAATTAAATTCTTTCTACTTGATGGACTTAACCAATCTGCGTTGTTAGCCCCCAATGAATTTTTTGACAAGCAAACAGGGGGCTAAATTGTTTGTTGAGCCTTCAAGGAATGCATTTCTCATGAAAACACATCATCCTTGAAAGCCTCTTCATGCCCTCTGCCCTTTGATTAATTTCCACTGCTGTTTCTAAGTCAATAAGCCTCACTGATTGTAAAAAGGTGCGGTCAAGATGGCCTTTATTTTCCCCTTGTATTCCTACAGAATGCCCCATTATGACTTGTTTCCTTTTTGTCAAAATCCCCCTTTTTACCCCCAAATCCCTCCTAAACCTTTTAAATCATCTCCATGCCCCGCTTAAACCATTCAAATAACCTTTGTTGGTTTGATATCCCCCAATCTCTCTACCGTTACCCAGTTCTGGCCACAAATTTTCATTTAAAGGGCCGAAAACCCACATTTTAACATCTATCAGGCCTAGCCCCCTTTGGCCAACCCCTTAACCTTTTCCCCACATGACCTGGACACTAGAACGAAGCGTTAGCCCGAAAGGCGCTTATCGTGATTGGATGAATAAGTCTTGGAGCGCTACCCACCGTCGATTGCCCGTAATCCAACGGTTGTCGCAAAGTCTCGTCGTATCCGTTTTCCCCGGTTCACCACTCCAATCGTCCCCGCATCACAATACTATGAAAACCGCCAGTTTCTATCGCACCGCCTTTGGAAGGAGGGCGGTAATTTTTGTTTGATAGTGATGCCATACAACAGCCGATACGTGGCTTCGAGCACTGTTGGGAAACCACTCTCATCGTGCGTTAACGTTCGACTATGGACTAGGCACGATATGCGCGTACACCATCCGATCTGAAGTTGTCCATCCAACGGTGATCGCGCCACGAAGATGCTCGAGCGATAACCAAAGAAAAAAGGGACCCCTGGCCCACCATCAGTCGACCTCCGATGCATTTTCAGTCGTCGATCTCCTCCTGAGATCGGACAGTCCGGATTAAACCAACGCCCCGCCTTTGACCGGCCCCACCGCCAGTACTCCACATCACCCATTTTTATCGCTTTTTCCCCATTTTCTTGGTTTTGTGCCACCTGTCCTCCAGGTTTTCATCACGTGTTCTCCGCCACCCCTGGTCTATAATTGGTCCATTTCTCTATTTTTTCCGCCATTTTGCATTCTTACCCACTATTTCCACCATGTTGCACCACCATTCCGCAAGCCTTCCACTGCATCCATCCCCCTCCAGCATGGATTTCTTAACGATTTTGTGTGTTTTGCAGGATTACAGCCAGGCGGAAAACGCCATGATTTATGGTCACTATTCCAGTGACATAGAGCGCAGAGAAGGCCATTGTCTAAGGCTAATATTGTAGGAAAATGTTTGGGAAGGATTCAACAACAAATATTTCATCAATGTACAGTGCTCAACACTGTCAAACCTCCCCAGCACCATTAAAGCGCAGATTTCACAGACGGAGACAGTAAATGGAGCGGCAAAGAGTATCAGTGAAAGATCAGAGAATGTAAGGTCGGTAATTGAAAATTGTGAGCCTTAACTCAATAATTAAAGGAAAAATATCACACATAAGACTTAGGGCACACAAAACGATATATATCACTGTCACCATCAGTAGAATGTTCCTACCCGCAAAAGGACAAAGTGCCCATACTTTTTTCATTCTATACCATGTTCCCGAGGAAATCTCAGCCTTGACAACAGTCATATGCTATCAGAAGCATTTTCTACACAGTATGGAAGACCCAAAGTCATTGATCTATTTTTGTTCAGTTCACCGGAGTATTGCAGAGGTATTACAGCAAGTACATCAAAGACATACCTGGAGTAAATTGCACCTTGATGAAGACCACTCTTTCATCCAAAGAGTACTGAAGATAAATGCCCATAATTTAAAACAGAATGGGGCCTCGGCCCTCTTCCTCTTCTGATTTTTAATGCTACATTTAGTTTTCCATCTACCTCCTCAGCCTCTTTTTCAGCTATAAAATTCATGAAGAAACTCATTTTAAAGGTTGTTGATCGGCTATCTGTGAATTGCAAGCTGTTTCTCTAGAGACATGTTCTCTGTGTAAATTTGTAAGATAGGCCAAGGAAGATGTTTTCAGACTGAATATCAAGCTATTGGTAATGTTGTACTTGACTGGTGTTGCTCTTTAATATGACAAGCACATTTCTTTGGATCCTGATTTAAAGCAGCGGTGATGTTTTCTGTCTTTGTCTATTTTTTCCTTTTTAGTTCATTACATTTCATTTCTTCTGGAATGCATCAGAAATCTGGCATAGGATTTACCCTTGTCAGGTACCCTATGTTTCTACTCTCCCTGCCTTCAATGTTTTCTGCTATATGTGTTATCTGAGGATTGATTTCAAGCTAATTTAACTAGTGTATTGGTCAAATATACTGCTAGTTGATGTGTGAATTAAGGAATCGGTTCTTAGATGTTCTTGTTAGGCTTTAATTGAATGAATTGGGATACTGGGAGTCTAGAATTCTATCTCTGTCTCACTAGGATCCTTTTCAATTAATTGAACCTTTCTAAGATCCCTTAAGCTGGATGCCAAAGCATTAAGAGTTCAAAGTCTCTCTCTGATCTCAGGTTTTCACCTTTGTGTTTAAATCTTTCATGTTTCCTTGTCTAAAGAGTTAACCTTTTAGGTCTTGGATCACAGGCTGTCCAATGGTGTGTCCTGTCCCTGGATCTAATTTTTGAAAGGTCACCTTGGAGGTTTCCTTGCTTTCACCTTCTTTCTTGCCTTTCCCACCACACTATCATCTTTAAGATCCAATGCTTTAGATGACTAGCCCAACTGAAAGCCTGCACATTGAATAGCAAGTAAACCCTTTCCTGACTCCATTGCCCAATTGTCTCGATTTTCTCCGAATCATCCCTCCTTTGCCTAAAATCTTCTTTGCTCACACGTGTCTTATATTGAACCCTTCCTTCCTGATTCCCAACAACCAAACTAAAAATCAAACAAACAACCCCGTGCCTATAACTAGCCTAACATCTTAAACTTTGAGCTTCAAAGACTTAAAACCTTTGCTTTCATAGAGAGTGTTGTACATATTAGCCCTTGCATATAAATTTTTGGTCTGCTGCCTCCTCCAAATCCGTTTCAAACCTCTGTCGTGGCCTAAAACCTCCAAATTTCAGCTAAATATTAGCATTTCCGCTCATAAAATACACTGTGCAAAGGTTAAAACCCGCACTTGGAAATATGTCGGGCCTGGCCCCCTGAAGCCTTAGCCCCTTTTATTTTATTTCACATATGATGCCGGCACCAAAACCTTACGCTAAACAGGCGGGAGCTTATCGCTTCATATTTTTGGGTAAAGCCATAGCCGTCCGATCAAAAATCAATCAACGGAGCGGAGTCTGTATTCCCTGGTGGTCCCCGCGTCCGTATCCCGTCGCAGAAAACCGGCTGTATCGTTCCGCACCACCTTTGCAACGCTGGCGGTTTTCCGCAAAACGCAGTGATTCCACAAGTCATGCGCCACGTGTCCCTCTGTACGTCCCGAAACCGCTTCCATCTCGCACGTTAATGTTCAGTCAAAGGTCGAGCAGCGGAATCATCGTCAACCGTCTGATCCTGCGTCCTCCATCCAACGGTGACTATTCTCCGGAGTCGCATGCGTTTTAATCCACGTCCATCGCGTTCCTGGCCCACTTTGGATCGCCTTTCTGTTCGTATTAGCCGTCGATTTCATTCCTGATCGCATGGCCCGGAATCATCCAAATGTCTTGTTGACTTCCCGAGCCTCTCACCACGTCATCTGTTCCCTTTGGTTGTTCGTACGCCTACGTGTCATCGCCCCCCGTGCCCATCATATTTCCATCCCCGTCGCCTATATATATGTGTTTCATTCATATTCATCGTTTTTATTCATACATCGTGTTTAAACTGTTTTACGTGGAAAACTTACATCCTGTCTGTTTACCAAAACCTCTCTGTGATTCCGCCGTCACCCCGCATGATCTTGCCACGTAGCCATATCATCGATGCCACCATTGTCTCCACCTCCACTCCCCTGGCACCTGTGTCTGGTTTTTTTTAATATATTTGCAGGTTTTGCAGGTTTGTATTGAGAAGGAGCTGCCATAATGCATCGCCTCCGTTGCAGAGGCCAAGATCTCCTCTAAGGACCATTCTTAACAGCGAAATTTAAGAGGGAAGCTGAGGGTAGTTGCTGTGATATGACTACATTAATGGAAGCAGAACTAAACTCGTTGAACCCTGCCGAGCAATTCAAAGGGGGCAGATTCTGGTAGCTGAAAGCATAAATGAGGTTACGAATAATATCAGCAGAAGATCGAAGAGCTCAGTGTCCGGCATTGAAAAATACAAATTCCAGTTCAGGGCTCAAGGGGACGAGAGTACCATGTACAAATACAAGCAACCTCAAGGCTTATTTGCAACAGATTTTTCTCTTCCTGCTAAGTACAGAGCATGTATATATTTTATTCCTTATGTCTTGTTCATGAGGAGGTTTTCATCCTCAGCATTTATTTCATGAAGTTTTAGCAGAGTACTTGCACCAATTCAGCACCGCCAAACATGCATAGGCAGGTTTTTCTTTCAAATTCGTTTTAAATAAGATCATTAAATGTATATCGCCTACCTTATTCTCTAGAGTTTTCTCCTTCTCCTATAAAATCTTGAAAGAAAGACATTGTAAGGGTTCCAGATTTCTATCAGTAAACTGTGTAGTGAGAAGTTCTTGTATACATCTTGTAACACTTCTGTATGAAGGCTTAGAGCCCGTAGGGTCTCAGTGAGGAGGAGTTATAACTGTAATGAGGATTCTGGTCTTTGGTATCCCACAGTATGTAATCTTTTCTTATGTGTTAATATAATATCTCATTGAATCATTGCATTTATCTTCTTGTATCATGTTCTAGAATGTGAGTGGCTCACTGATCTTAAGTAAGGATTCATCCTAGTTGGTGCCCATACTTGGATTAGTCAAGCGCTTTAAATAGGCCTAGTCATGATATACTGTTCCATGTTCATTTCATCCATATTTTCTGCTATATTAGTTACTTAAGGAGGGTGCTTTTAAAACGCCATTGTCATGTATGGATTCTTAGTTGGATAAGCCCATATGTGGTTCTGTTGTGTATCTGGGTATCAACCTCATGTTAACTAGTATCTTCTTCATGTTTCTTCACTGCATCCACTTTCTGATATTTGATTTCTGTGGCATATTATTTGAACTGGCCCTCTTTGCAGTAAGTTGTCTCTTAACTGTTTGATGCTTTTGTATTGGAGTTTTGCATGTTGTTCCTACATTATTCTTATCTTTGTATCAGCTTCTGAGAGAGTTTGGTTCCATTTAAATTAATTTCCTTGTTTTACAAGAGATAGTAAGAGAGATTTTGGATTGACACCCAAGATATATTTCATGTTCTCTTTCTATGATAAGATGTCCTAGGCACTGGTCTATGGCAACTCTAGACTGTCTCTAGGGGATGACAAAATTGTCTACAACATCTTTCTGGCGCCGTTGCCGGGGAGAGAATTCAAGAATATCAGTTTCCCTGGGCCTCGACAAATCATATTCACTCTCTAATCAGGTGAGCACAGAGAGTTGAAGAGTTGCATATCTCTCACCTTGGCGACTCCACTGTTCTTTATTCGATAAATATGTTGGTAGTCTTGGCTCCTCGTAAGCCACATTTGAGGTCAGATACATCTCAGTCGAAGAAACCCTACATGTCTGACCGAGAGAAGATCATTCATAAAAGAATTTGGAAAGAGAGGAAATCAGTTCGTGCTAAAATCCCTGAATATTCTGTAGCAGATTGTACGCCCTCTTATTCTCAAGAAATTAGAACCGAACATCCCGATTCCAACGAAGAAAATCCCGAATATTATTTAGAAAGTCCACCTAGGGGAAGTGCCAGAATTAAAGAGGATTTTCGTCCTACTCCTGAGGCTGAGGAAATTAAAGAAGTTACAGAGGTAGCCTTTGTTAATCGTGAATTGTTTCCATCCACACCCCAGACCTCTATATTGCACATTCTGATTGTCGCACATACTCCACTCCCTTTGCCTCCTCTTCTTTCATTTGTATCTCAGACTTTTGCACAACCCCCACCTCCTCCAATGGCGAATGTACCAGCTTTTTTATTAAAAAAATATGCTCCACTGGCCTTACCCCAAGTGCTAAATGATATGCCACATGATTATTTGAATATTCTATCTAGATTTAATGGAGAAAATGAAATCGATGCTCAGAAACATCTTGAGACTTTCTGCTCCTTTGCAGAAAACCTAAATGTTGAACATTTGGATGTGGTCTTAAGATTATTTGTACAATCTTTGGAGGGTGAAGCCAGGAAATGGTTCAAGACCTTGGGAAACCGTTCAGTGACCACTTGGGATAACATGGAGAATACTTTTCTCCGGAAATGGGGAGAGAAGAAAGACCATGGACAATGTCTTACTGAATTCAATACTCTTAAGAAGAAACATAATGAAGGAGTGTCAGAGTTTATCAAAAGATTTAATAAGTTATACCTAAATCTCCCTGCTGATATGAAGCCACATCATAATGCTGCCAAAGTTGTTTTCATAGCAGCATTTGACTCAGATTTTGGATTCTCTCTAAGGGAAATAAAACTTGCTACCTTAGATGATGCTCAATCAGATGCTCTGGAGTTGGAAGAAAACTTTGCCTCCACTGGGAAATTAAAGGGAAAAGTTGAACAAGATACTAGGAGGAGAGGTAAAGAAGAGGTTTCCTCCTCTAGCCAAGATAAGGATTCAGATAAAATGGAGGAAATAAGCAAAATGATAAAGAATATGGTCAAGCTTGAATTAGAGGCAAAGAACCCAGCTCCCAAGAATTTCTATAATGCTCCAAATAGAGGATACAATCCTCAGTACAAGAGACCACCACTGCAGATATTGCCAAGAGAAGCAAAGGAGCAGCAAGATCAGGTACCACATCCCTTGTACCTGGAAGGTCCAGCAGGAGACTCCACTGAAGATGCTACTTATCAATTAGAAGATTCAAATTTTTCTTTTTCAAACAGTGATGATATAGAATGCCCATTGCAAGAAGAAGAAGAAGAAGAAGCAGAGATTGATCATTATTGTAAGAAATTTTTTGATTTCATGCAAGCATAATTCAATGTAAAATATGATCTCAGATCTTCAAGGAAGAGGACCCGGACTCAATATCAAGAAGAGGAGCCACCTCAGAAGGAGGTACCTGCTCACAAAGAATCAGCAACAAAGAGAAACACAGAAAAAGGTAAGAGTCCTCTAAATACTCCCTTGCAGCCTAATGATCAGATTCCTTCTTCTTCAAAAGTAGTTAGTCCTCCCAATGCTGAGTCAGTGTACAAAGAAGTTAAACTTCCAGCTGAAAATAAAGAATTTAAAGAAGTTGCAACAGAAAAGCCTTCCTCTGCTTTTAATTTACAAAAATAACTTGAGAAAATTAAAATTCCAGTCCCCTTGACCGAGCTGTTAAAACAGCCTGCATATCAGTCTCAAGTTACTTCCTTCATGCTTCCTCCTGAAATACCAATTGTCCATGATAGATTAAACCTTCAAGAAGAAATACCCATGGTAGTATTTGGCCCACATGTTGAGGAAGTAGATCCTTCTACCCCTCCTTTTTATGTGTCTCTGGTTATTCATGACCTGCTGTTACACAATTGTATGCTGGATTCTGGGGCCTCCCATAACCTTATGCCTCTATCTGTCATGGAACAAATAGGACTGCAAATCACATGCCCATATAAATACCTATACTCATTTGATTCCAAAAGAGTTAAATGCTTGGGAATGATTAAAGATTGAGTGGTCAATCTGGCACAAATCCCATCAAAAAGTGTGGTCATGGACATTGTGGTTGTTGATATCCCAACCCGCTTTGGCATTTTGTTGTCAAGGTCCTGGGGTACAAAAATTGGTGGGTCACTCAAAATGGACCTAACATATGCTATGGTCCCAGTCTTTGGAGGACGGGAGAGGAGGTTATACAGGGAGACTAGATTTGTTAAAATGGTAACTAAGGCTGATAACTCAGAGAATTCCCCAGTTTATAACAAAGAGGGAGACTTCTCATGTTTGATGTTAGAAGAAAACCAAAATTATGCCCATGAGCCCCCTTTTGGTCAAATCCAAGCTGAGCAGCCTTCAGAAGGCCAGGGATCGGAAATTTGGACTTTACATTTTGATGGAGCAAATTCAAAGGAAGGTAATGGAGCTGGAGTGTTATTAATCTCTCCTACAGGCAAATGGGTCCCACTGTCCTTTAAATTGGAATATGAGGCTACCAATAACGTAGAATATGAAGCACTTTTATTGGGATTGCAAACAGCTAGAAACATGGGAATCCAGAATTTAAAAGTCATGGGAGACTCTGAGCTAGTGGTAAGGCAGGTCAGAAATCAATGCCAAACCAAGCATCCTCGCCTGAAAGCATATAGAAATGAAGTATGGGACATGGTGGAAAATTTCTTCTCAGCTTTTAATATACAGTTCATACCCCGGGAGCAAAACAGAATGGCAGATTCTCTTGCTATGGCTGCAAGTACATTCCGCCCTCCTCAGAATCCACTCCTGAGATACGAATTTGAGGTACGATACAGACCATCCATCCCAGATAATATTAAGCACTAGCAGGTATTCGAAGATGACGAACAAATGAAGAAATTTTTGGAAACAGTAGGAGAATTTTCTAATATGGAAATTGATGACTATGAGGAAGAAGAGGCTGAAAGTATTGCAGATAACAAATGGGAAGAAAAAATAGCAGGCAATAAAGTGTTGCAGCTAAAAGGAAATATCATACCTAGAGGGCTGGTGCCTCTAAAAATATTGCTTGATAAAAATGGTGTTCCATTGCAGCATAATAAAATAGTAGAAGAAAATCAAGTAGAAGACTTGAATTTGGGCACTGATGCTGAGCCCAAAATCGTAAAATTATCTAAAAAGGTCCTAGAAGAATATAAAGAGAAGTATCTGAAATTATTTCAGTTATATAAGGATTTATTTGCATGGTCTTATCAAGACCTTAAAACTTTTGATACTAATATAATGCAGCATAAAATTCCTCTGAGGGAAGATGCAAAACCATATAAGCAGAAGCTCAGACAAATAAATCCTCTGCTGCTCCCTTCGATTGAAAAAGAAATCAAGAAGCTGCTGAAGGCCAAAATAATTTTGCCACTGAGATACTCAGAATGGGTAGCAAACCTTGTTCCTTTTCGAAAAAAGAATGGATAAATAAGATTATGTGTGGATTTCAGGAATTTAAATAGAGCATCTTTAAAAGATAATTATACATTGCCTAAGATGGACCACGTCCTACAGAAAGTGGTGGGAGCATCTAGAATGTCAATGATGGATGGTTTTTCTGGTTATAATCAGGTGGCTGTGTTCCCAGAAGATCAAAAGAAAACTGCTTTCACCACGCCATGGGGAACATTCATGTATGCCCGGATGCCATTTGGGCTAATTAATGCAGGAGCTACTTTTTAGAGGGAAATGGACATAGCTTTCGTTGGAGAGCAAGACAAGTTTCTGGTGGTATATCTGGATGATATCACAGTATTTTCAAAGGATGATACTGAACACATTTAGCACTTGCAGAGAACCTTTGAAAAATGCAGAAGGTATGGTCTTTCCCTCAATCCTCAAAAATCTTTATTTGCATTAGATGAGGGAAAACTCTTAGGGCACATTGTAACTAAAGATGGTGTGAAAATAGACCCTAAGAGAGTTGAAGTTATAAACAGTATTCCTTTACCTAGGAATAAGAAAGAAGTGCAGGTATTCCTAGGACGAATTAATTTTCTGAGGAGATTTCTTCCTAACTATGCTGAGATAGTTAGGCATATAACTGATATGTTGAAAAAGGATAATGAAGTAAAGTGGTCCCAAGAATCTAGAGATTCATTTACAAGGATAAAATAGGCATTTGTAGAGACTCCTGTGCTATTTGGGCCTGATTATACAAAGCCATTTATGATCTTTTCATTTGCTTCACCTCATACAGTAGCTGGAGTCTTGCTGCAAAAAAATGAAGATGGATTTGAGCAACCAATAGCCTTTTTCAGTCAGGTGTTGCATGATGCAGAACTGAAATATAACATACTAGAAAAGCAGGCATATGCCCTGGTGAAATATCTCAAAGCCTTTAGGACATATTTTTTGCAATCTCACATCACTGCATATGTTCCCACAGCAGTTGTCAAAGACATCCTCGTTCAAGGAGATAGTGAAGGCAAAAGAGGAAGATGGATTGCAAGAATACAGGAGTACGATCTGGACATAATGCCCACTAAGTTGGTTAAAGGACAAGGGCTAGCCAAAATTTTGTCAGAATCAAATCATCAGGCTCTAGGCATAAATTTATCCATGATAGCAAATGAAGAATCTGAGAAAGGAGAAGAACAGCAAGGACTAGAGATGGCCTCTCAAAAGATACACATAAAATATCTCATTAGTCCTTGGTATAAAGAAGTAGTTGAATATCTTTTAACACTCAGCTGTCCTCCAAGCTGTGATAAGATAAAATACAGAGTTGTAAGAATGAAATCCCAGAAATACATAGTTGCTAAAGGACAGCTATACTGGAGAGACCCTTCAGGTATATTACTATTATGCCTCACAGAAAATGAAGTGGAGGATATAATGACAGAATTTCATGAAGGAATTTGTGGAGGACATTACAGCTGGAGGGCTACAGCTCATAAAATCCTGAAGGTTGGCTTCTACTGGCCAAAATTATTTACAGATACTTTTGCTTGGGTCAGAACATGTGATAAGTGCCAAAGATTTGCAGAAAGACAGAAATTAGCAGCTTTGCCCTTGATTCCTATCCATGTAAATGAACCCTTTCAGAAATGGGGATTAGATTTTATAGGGGAAATACATCCTCCATCAAGTGGCCAATATAAATGGATACTAACAGCCACGGATTATTTTACAAAATGGGTGGAAGCCATACCTGCAAGAAATGCTACTGATGCTGTGATAATCAAATTTGTGGAAGAAAGTATCATATCCAGGTTTGGTTGTCCTACTAGAATTGTAACTGATAACGCACAAGCCTTCAAGTCTGCCAGGTTTGTAAATTTCTTCCAGCAGTATAACATTATATTGAATCACTCCATGGCTTACTATCCATAGGGAAATGGCTTGGCAGAATCTTCCAATAAAACCGTGGTGAGAACTTTGAAGAAAACAATTAATGAGAACCAAAAGAATTGGGACTCCCAATTAAAGTTTGCTTTGTGGGCCAATAGAATAACCAGTAAGAGATCAACTGGGAAATCCCCTTATGAACTGGTATATGGGCGAGCAGCTATGTTTCCTGTGCAATTTGCGTTGCCAGTAGCACGTTTCATGCAGGAAAGTCAGGAAGAACCAGATGACATGGTCAGAAGGATTAACCAACTAGTAGAATTGGAAGAAACACAGAGCCAAGTGAATCAGAGATTAACAGAGTATCAGGAGAAAATGAAAAATGTATTTGATCAACATGCAAAAGACAGGAAATTTCAAATTGGTGATCTGGTTCTCAGATGGGATATCCGGAGGGCCGAAAAGGGGAAACATGCTAAATTTGATCCACTTTGGTTTGGCCCATTTAAGATTATGGAGCTAAAAGTTAATAATACATTTATTTTAGAAAATTTGCAGGGTGACTTGTTAGATGCCCCTATGAACGGCCAATTCCTAAAGCCCTATTTTCAATTTTGATTCGGGCAGAGTATGCCTGTTGTATCATATTGTACATAGATTTTGTTTCAGCTTTTGTTCCAATAAGGGAGGTGTAGTAAAAGAGAAATGCAAGGGGACCGAAAAACAGAGTTTATAGAAGGATAAACAGACGGTATGCATGTTCTTGACATGCCCAAGGATGAACATGCCGTCCCCAGATGGAGCCGATGTTGTACATATTAGCCCTTGCATATAAATTTTTGGTCTGCTGCCTCCTCCAAATCCGTTTCAAACCTCTGCCGTGGCCTAAAACCTCCAAATTTCTGCTAAACATTACCATTTCCACTCATAAAATACACTGTGCAAAGGTTAAAACCCGCACTTGGAAATATGTCGGGCCTGGCCCCCTGAAGCCTTAGCCCCTTTTATTTTATTTCACATATGACCCCGGTGCTAAAACCTTACGCTAAACAGGCAGGAAAACTTATCGCTTCATATTTTCGGGTAAAGCCATAGCCGTCCGATCAAAAATCAATCAACGGAGCGGAGTCTGTATTCCATGGTGGTCCTTGCGTCCGTATCCCGTCGCAGAAAACCGGCTGTATCGTTCTGCACCACCTTTGCAGCGCTGGCGGTTTTCCGCAAAACGCAGCGATTCCACAAGTCATGCGCCACGTGTCCCTCTGTACGTCCCGAAACCGCTTCCATTTCGCACGTTAATGTTCAGTCAAAGGTCGGGCAATGGAATCATCGTCAACCGTCCGATCCTGCGTCCTCCATCCAACGGTGACTATTCTCCAGAGTCGCACGCGTTTTAACCCACGTCCATCGCGTCCCTGGCCCACTTTGGATCGCCTTTCTGTTCGTATTAGCCGTCGATTTCATTCCTGATCGCATGGCCCGAAATCATCCAAATGTCTTGTTGACCGCCCAAGCCTCTCACCACGTCATATGTTCCCTTTGGTTGTTCGTACGCCTACGTGTCATCGCCCCCCGTGCCCATCATATTTCCATCCCTGTCGCCTATATATATGTGTTTCATTCATATTCATCGTTTTTATTCATACATCATGTTTAAACTATTTTACGTGGAAAACTTACATCCTGTCTATTTACCAAAACCTCTCTGTGATTCCGCCGTCACCCCACATGATCTTGCCACGTAGCCATATCATCGACGCCACCATTGTCTCCACCTCCACTCCCCTGGCACCTGTGTCTAGTTTTTTTTAATATATTTGCAGGTTTTGCAGGTTTGTATTGAGAAGGAGCTGCCATAATGCATCGCCTCCGTTGCAGAGGCCAAGATCTCCTCTAAGGACCATTCTTAACAGTGAAATTTAAGAGGGAAGCTGAGGGTAGTTGCTGTGATATGACTTCATTAATGGAAGTAGAAGTAAACCCGTTGAACCCTGCCGAGCAATTCAAAGGGGGCAGATTCTGGTAGATGAAAGCATAAATGAGGTTACGAAGAATATCAGCAGAAGATCAAAGAGCTCAGTGTCCAGCATTGAAAAATACAAATTCCAGTTCGGGGCTCAAGGGGACGAGAGTACCATGTACAAATACAAGCAACCTCAAGGTTTATTTGCAACAGATTTTTCTCTTCCCGCTAAGTACAGAGCATGTATATATTTTATTCCTTATGTCTTGTTCATGAGGAGGTTTTCATCCTCAGCATTTATTTCATGAAGTTGTAGCAGAGTACTTGCACCAGTTCAGCACCGCCAAACATGCATAGGCGGGTTTTTCTTTCAAATTCATCTTAAATAAGATCACTAAATGTATATCACCTACCTCATTCTCCAGAGTTTTCTCCTTCTCCTATAAAAGCTTGAAAGAAAGCCATTGTAAGGGTTCCATATTTCTATCAGTAAACTGTGCAGTGAGAAGTTCTTGTATACATCTTGTAACACTTCTGTATGAAGGCTCAGAGCCCGTAGGGTCTCAGTGAGGAGGAGTTATAAATGTAATGAGGATTCTGGTCTTTGGTATCTCACAGTATGTAATTTTCTCTTATGTGTTAATATAATATGTCATTTCATTGCATTTATCTTCTTGTATCATGTTCTAGAATGCGAGTGGCTCACTAATCTTAAGTAAGGATTCATCCTAGTTGGTGCCCATACTTGGATTAGTCAAGCGCTTTAAATAGGCCTAGTCATGATATACTGTTCCATGTTCATGTCATTCATATTTTCTGCTATATTAGTTACTTGAGGAGGGTGATTTTAAAACACCATTGTCATGTATGGATTCTTAGTTGGATAAGCCCATATGTGGTTCTGTTGTGTATCTGGGTATCAGCCTCATGTTAACTAGTATCTCCTTCATGTTTTCCTCACTGCATCCACTTTCTGATATTTGATTTCTGTGGCATACTATTTGAACTGGCCCTCTTCGCAGTAAGTTGTCTCTTAACTGTCTAATGCTTTTGTATTGGAGTTTTTCATGTTGTTCCTACATTATTCTTATCTTTGTATCAGCTTCTGAGAGAGTTTGGTTCCATTTAAACTAATTTCCTTGTTTTACAAGAGATAGTAAGAGAGATTTTGGATTGACACCCAAGCTATATTTCATGTTCTCTTGCTATGATAAGATGTCCTAGGCACTGGTCTATGGCAACTCTAGATTGTCTCTAGGGGATGACAAAATTGTCTACAACAGAGAGGTCCCTCTCTAGACCCAAGAGGGCTAGATCCTGAGGTCTGAAAGTGGTTCGATGTTGTCTCATCTTTTGGTCTTGCCAATCTGGCGAAAACATGGGGACCCCAACATGCGCCTTCCGTAATTGATGGAAAGACTCTCCATCCCAGCTAATTGATCAACTACCTAATTACATCCCCCTCATCAACTACGGTAACTGATATATATACATTTTTTAATTGCAAACTTGGAGGGTCTCAACAGCTAATCAGAATATAGGAGGAGATTAACAATTTACCGGAAATGAGATTAGTTTCAAAACATAATGTCAATTAGAGAAATCGCTCCTCTTTTTGTGGGATGCTGCTATTGCTAGAAGGTGCAATTTCCTTCTGGACGAAATTCGAACTTCGTATAGCTGGTGGAAGCAAGGTGTGGCTGGCGGAGGCATCGAAAATGTCAGCATTGGCACCTTAACGCATAATGGAACGAGATGATGACCTGGGCGTTGAACATCGTGGAGATTGGAATGTAATATGCCCAAAAATATTATTCTCAATATGAGATGCACATACAAGGCATGGCGTAGTTGTAGTTTCAAAATCTTTTTTATGTTTTGTTCAACCCCATTCTCTGTCAAAACTAGATATGCATGCAACGATCCTTGTGTATCTCCAGACTTAGTATCCTTGGATTGATTTGCTATAGATGCTACCCAAATTGCTAATCCAACAGCACCCATGAGTGGAAGCAAGATGCGATAATCCTTAGTAAGTTCAAACAAAAGCAGTATTGATGTAAAAGGAACTGAACAAACAGATGCTAAAGTAGCTGCCATTCCAACCAGAGCATAATCTTGCGAGTGTGCCACTGCTGCATTACCTGGTATTGCTGCATTGATTAACTTGGCATCTAAACCACCAAAAACAACACCAACTGCTGCATCAATCATCAAGCTTGGATCATATAACCCTCCTACAAGACTGGAACCATGGCAAAGGGATGTGACAATGACGTTTGCACCAAAAAGTTGAGTCAATGACCATATTTCAAGAGCAGATGCACTCTTTCCAGTATGCAATATTTCATCAACATTTGTGAAGCCCCAATACAAAATCCCAGGATACCGTAGATGATCCATAAAATTCTTTGAAAAGGAATGTGGGTGTGATCCTTTTCGAGTGCTCGAAAGATCAAAATTTGCAACCACGCTTCCATGAACCATAAGCTGCATCTGCCATGTCCATATCAAGTTTTAGCATGGTTAAATTGGCTACCCCATATACGTTCTGAAGCTTTCATATCATCAACCCATTTTCCATTCTTAATATTGTTTGGAAATATTTTTGTCAAACAAACTGATGTTGAAATGGAAAAATGTGACAATGTTGATGCTAAAAATGAGACAGTAGGTGTAACAGGGGACTTTTGTTTTGTAAGCAGGCTTTTAGCAGCATGTGCTTGGTCAAGATTCCACAAATTTGAGAGTAAAATTAGATTCGTTTTTTATCCCCAAACATAACCAGAGTAGCAATATTCATAGAGACCCAATACGCTCACATTCAGAAATGGTTTTCAGTGGGATATTACCCTGACGATTACTCCTTCACGAAGCCAAATTTGTCCAAACGGTTTCTGGGTTATAGGAAACATGGTGCTCTGAACAAAACCCACGTCTTATAATTTAGATATTCTGCTTCATTTAGTCGAAAATTTGATATCTTCACCTACAACAATCTCGTACTCAACTAGTGCTTTTATGCATTTGGTGAAATGTACTCAAATGCATTCTTGCACCGAACCTTCCTGCAACCAAGAAGAAATTTATTAAAAACACTCATAAAATTAACTAAAAACAAGAATTTATAAATTAATAGCTATTTTTTCTAAATTCCTCTAATTAACAACATAATGGAATAATAATGATTAAAAACACCAGGTACAAGTATGTATTTATTTGATAAAAATCGTAAAAATTTGGACAAAGATGCAGCTCAACATCCCCCCACGCTGAACTTCTTGCACGTCCTCGTGCAAGCCAAAATTATAAGATGATGAAATAAAGTAGGGAAAATGTTAGCAAAGAGTTTAGCAAGTAAGGATGAAGATGCCTGATAATGCATCCCGCAACATGACTATTATAGTACCAGCTAAAACCATGTCAAATGATAAAACAAGATCAGGTACCGAAAGTAGACATGATGGCGAAAATAGTATCGCACATACCTGTTACCTTGTCTGATATTGTGTTTTTGCCCAAAGTCTTATGATGAAAATCAAATTTTACTGAAGAGGTGCAATTTTACAAATACTACCACAAGTTTCATGCACCTACTATAGCAATCTTGTACCTAGGTCATTCAGCACATATGTAGAGGCAACTACAATCAATACATTTTTGGCAACCAACACCTTGTGAATAGTCATCATTGAGTAATTCATCATTTCAAATACCTTTAAAGTGAGTTATGATACCAATGAGCAACCTCTTTATTGAACACTCTAAATTACATTGTCATCTGGATTCAAAAATAAATTTCCTCTTAATTTAGTACAATGGATTACCTTCACTAAGGGTACCACATCATTCAAACATCCTTGATTTTTGAAAGATAGAAATCAAATCATCATCTTCAAATCGTCTTAAAACCATTGCCCAAGAAAAATGATGAGTCTTAGGGAAAGAGAAGGATAACCAAGAAAATCATAGTATGCAGTTAACTTTAATACCACTAACATGGCCCTGCTGCCCGCAGGTGTCCATAACCTCGATAGGGATGTCTTTTAACCTAGAAAAATGTCAGTATCCCACTTACTAGATATAGATTAAGAGTTTGTTTATTTTACTTTTTAGATGAAGGCCACTGTCCTGGCTTGGTAACCAGCTGATGGTAGTGCCACCCACAAGAAATAATATGGATGAACAGGTTGGCTCGTGATGAGACCTCCTGTCTTCCAGCTTTTTGGCTGAAAGCCATTACTCTGGCTTGGTGACCAGTAGTGGTAATGTCATGCATGCTAGGTCTCATGATCGTGGTAGGTGGGCTCATCACAAGACCTCCTATCCTTCCCTAAATATTTGTAAGCTCTAATTATGATTAACCTTAAAGGTTACTTAGTAAGTGGGGAGACAGATCTACTCCTTAAGAGTACAGGATGGCGTGAAAAGTTTTTAGTGACTAATCATTGCTGGCTAATTCCTCTACGCTAAAGACTTATTAAAGATATCCCGGAAAATGACTAAAAGATTCTTTGAGTTAAGAATGCTAGTGTTCTCCTGAATAGCTCATTATGATCTTAACAAGAGTGGTCCACCATAGGGGTTTTCCAATAGTACCTTCTAAGGGAAACTAAAAATGTATATCCGAGACGACAACTTACTAGAGCAATTAATCATGTTTACTTTTTGCAAAATCATGAGGCATTAGAGCGAATTGTACTCAACAAGATTTGTCACAAATGTGTGTGTTAACAACCAATGTGTATCAAAAGTAGTTTTAACAAGAATTATTTAAAATTAAAAACCCTAATAGCATGATAACAGCTTTATTCATTTATTCTCCTACCCTATTTTACCCTAAGAGGCGAAAGACTCCCGTTTAAGTATAGGAGTACTTTTAATGAAGCCACGTGCGTAACAAAACGCTGATTATACTCATGCTTAGTTTTAACGAATAGACTTCAAGACATAGGAAAGCATGAGAAACCCATTGCTTTAATTGATATGGTAGCAAGATTTTTTTGAATGCTGAGGAAATAAGATGTGTTGATGACTGCTCGAAACTAAGATTCAATGGAATCCACATATTTATGATTTTCCAACTGATGAAAATCTTCCACAATCTGATAAGCATTTTCTTGGAGGCATAAAGGATCAGGTGAAAAGAAAAATATAAATCCCTCAAGTTCAGGCTCAAATATCTGCTTTTCAAATTGACAAGAATGGTTGAAAGAGATTCTAGGGTTTTGAATTTTCACAACATTTTCAGAACAAGTTCCAATAAAATATTGCTCCTCTGGTGGTCTCTAAATTACATCCTCCCGAGGTGAATGTTCTGCAGTAATGGGGAAGTTTCCAAATTCATTCCCTTTTCCAACATATAAGGTGTGATATTTTGTTCAATAGGGGAATCAACGGAAAGAATAGGTGGTTCAAACTGTTGTGCAACCTCATGGTTTAGATTAGGGTTTAAAATATGGTTTGGGGTAGGGTTTTCACTAGGGTTTGGGTTAATGCGTGGACTAAGGTTTGGATTGGGATTGGGATTAGGCTTTGGACTAGGGTTAGGTCTAGGTTTTAAATTAGAGTTAGGGTTAGTTCTAGGGTGTAGATTAGGGTTAGGTCTAGGGTATGGATGAGGGTTAGGGTATGGATTAGGGTATGGATTAGGGTTTGGATTAGGACTAGGGTATGGATGAGGGTTAGGGTAAGGTTGCACATACGGCTGGGACCATGGAGGAGGATAACTTAATGGTTCGTTGGAAATAAATTGTGGTTGTTTTTGGTGCTCATATGATTGAATTTGCATGGGATATTTCCCTAGAGAGAAGGATCCAAACGATTCTTGAGGCCATGGAGATATTTGGCTCGCGGATGAGGGCCAAGGAGAGGGCCAATGCGGCCATGAAGTAGGATATTCAATTAGAGGAGGAATAAATGTTTTCCATGGAAATGCAGGATTATAAACATGCTGAGGAACCTGCTCAGGAAAATAATCATTATTCCAAGTATAAAATGGTGTTGGGTTTTGAGTTATACCTGGTGGTTGATTCAATTCCTTACTTTATTCCCTGAGTACCTTTTGTAATCGTGGCAGTGATGGGCATTGTTCAGTTGCATGACCATCCTCGCAAATTTCGCAAACTTTTAGACCACTAAGTGGACACTTTCCAAGGCAGTGTTTCTTTCGACAGTTGGCACAAAGAATAAGCAGTGGTTATTCATCCTTCTCTTGCTCCTAAAAATCATCCAATTTCGAAATCAAATATTTAGTAATATTGAATTTATGTTCAAGCAAGATGTTAAATTCTGCACTTGTGAATTCTTCATCAGATGACTTCTCTGTCTCTGTAGCAGCATGAAAAATCCTCATTGAATGATTCCTCAAAATACCATCTTCTTGTCTTCAACAAAAAAACTGGTACATTCTGTCATCACATGGATTAGTACGCAAGGGTTCCTACAGTACCCCAAAAATGATATATCGTTGAAGACTAGATCATGAAGATAAATGGATTTAAAAGCTATTGGCTGAAATAAAGCTCACCACACTTACACAAAAATAAATTTGCACAAAAGGAAGGGAACGACGTATGGGAAAATTTTGAATCAACACAATATTTAATCTACTGAAAGAAAAACGATTCAAAAATTAAATGTCTAAAGCCTCCTTCTTTAGGAAAGGAAATAAAATTTCAAGAGATAAGCAATATGGCCAGACTTTGGAGCAACCCCACAATAGTGGATGCATGGCTCTTCACTCACGTCTTACCTTACACTCTCTGCCCTCTGACTGCTCTGCAATATCCTTGAAACTATGTAACAAAATTTTACCTGAGCCAAAATACAACTCCCCGGCAACAGTGCCAAAATGTTGGGCAGCTTAATTTTCGGATTAAACCTCTCAATATTAATTATCAATCTCGGAGTCGTAAACATGATTTGTATTGCATATTGGCTCAGCTTAATGGCCAGATTATATGAGTTTCCTTATTAATGATAAACTAGGTGCCGAAATGAAACACAAATTTGCTGGCAAACAAGAAATCTTGAAAAGGAAACATACTTAACCAATTTCGTTCAATGCAAACTCCATAATGCAATTAAACTACAAATCAATCCTTAATCATGTAACATTCTTGCACCTGCACTCTACTTTTAAATCTCCTATGTTAACTTGAAAAACTAATCTATTAACTCTTCTCACTAACTTGAAGCTAACACTTGAAAATAAGAAAAAAGACACTCACATTATTCTAATGATAACTCACACCTTAAACTACTAACACTACTCTTCATAACAAATTTAAGATTCAAATTAACTAAATGAAAACTACTTGCTTCATATAAAATAACACTTTAAAAGATCCTATATAAAAATCACATTACAAATAATCAAAAAGAACCTTTAATTCAAAGATGTTAATCTAAATGAAATAAAAACAAACCTACTTCAAAATCAAATCATGTAACTCAATAACTAAAACTAAATCATGCTGCATTCCAATTCATCTCTTTCCACCTGCACAATCAAACCCATATTCAAACTTGCTCTTACAAGGAAATTATCACACTACGAAAACAAGAATAAAAATAAATCTAATTATTAACATTAAATCAAATGAATAAATTAATTAAATGAACATTAAATCTGCAAAAATTCAAAAAAATCACTTAATTTATTTTAAATTGGCAAGGCTAACATATGCAAATTCCAAAACATTACATTCTATTCTATTCCATATTTAAACTCAGAAATTGGATGCGCCCATTGTATTCGATTTTACCAAGAGTAATAGAGTATAACTCTATATTAAAATTCAAGCACATATAATAATTGTTTAATTCATTAATGGGAACGATGCCATGGTGACTGAAATTATTTGGAGTTAAACCACACCTACCAAACATTCACACATTCATATAGAAATCGGAAACTATGCACACATATACTTATCTTATGCTGATTTGATGAATCTTGATTCCAAATATGGTGGGCCCTCCCACGCCTGGAGTAAGCTAAGTTACTATAGCCGGAGAAAGATTTAAAACATCAAATAAAAAATAAAAATGAGTCATGGGGAAAATGCTTTTTCTCATAGCTTGTAGGTGATTTAGACAAATATTTAAAATAGCATTTGGGAAATCGATTACAAAAATCACAACAATGATTCTGGTTTACACACAGCAATTCCTCATTTCTCTACAAATCGACCTCTAAGAAACTCGACTTTGAGAAATTCCCTTCCTGTTCTACATACCAAATCGACCTTACATCTAAAACATTAATTGCGCACTCTACATCTTAGAAGAGATTAATTTCACCTTTTATTCCTATCGATCCCATCTAGTCTAATTGACAAACTCATGCCTCTCTACATCTGCAAATTTAATTCTATCTACTTGAAGGTCTTAACCAATATTTGTCTTCCCTAATTGATGGATGGACTCTCCATCCTAGCTAATTGATCGACTACCTAATTACATCCTCCTCATCGACTATGGCAACTGATATATATATACATTTTTTAATTGCAAACTTGGGGGATCTCAACAGCTAATCAGAATATAGTAGGAGATTAACAATTTTTTGAAAATGAGATTAGTTTAAAAACAAAATTTCAATTCGAGAAATCGCTCCTCTTTTTGTGGGATGTTGCTATTGCTGGAAGGTACAATTGGCTTCTAGAGGAAATTGAAACTTCGTATAGCTGGTGGAAGCAATGTGTGGCTGGCGGAGGCAACGAAAATGTCGGCATTGGCACCTTAACGCACAATGGAACGAGATGTTGACATGGGAATTGAACATCGTGGAGTTTGGAATTTAATATGCCCAACAATATTATTCTCAATATGAGATGCAGATACAGGGCATGGCGTGATTGTAGTTTCGAAATGTTTTGTCCATTTTGTTCAACCCCATTCTTTGTCAAAGCTAGATATGCATGCAGCGATCCTTGTGTATCTCCAGACTTAGTATCCTTGGATTGATTTGCTATAGACACTACCCAAATTGCTAATCCAACAGCACCCATAAGTGGAAGCAAGATGCGATAATCCTTAGTAAGTTCAAAAAAAAGAAATACTAATGTAAGAGGAACTGAACAAACAGATGCTAAAGTAGCTGCCATTCCAATTAGAGCATAAGCTTGCGGGTATGCCACTGCTGCATTACCTGGTATTGCTGCGTTGATTAAATTGGTAGCTAAACCACCAAAAACAGCACCAACTGTTGCATCAATCATCAAGCTTGGAGCATATAACCCTCCTACAAGACCAGAACCTTTGCAAAGGGATGTGACAATGAATTTTGCACCAACAAGTTGAGTCAACGACCATATTTCAGGAGCAGATGCACTCTTTCCAGTATGAAATATTTCATCAACATTTGTGAAGCCCCAATAAAAAATCCCAGGATACCGTAGATGATCCATAAAATTCTTTGAAATGGAATGTGGGTGTGATCCTTTTCGAGTGCTCGAAAGCTCGAAATTTGCAACCACGCTTCCATGAACCATAAGCTGCATCTGCCATGTCCATATCAAGTTTTAGCATGGTTAAATTGACTACCCCTATACATTATGAACCTTTCATATCATCAATACAGTCACCATTCTTAATATTGTTTAGAAATATTTTTGTCAAATAAACTAATGTTGAACTGGAAGAATGTGACAGTGTTGATGCTGAAAATGAGATGGTAGGTGTAACAGGGGACTTTTGTTTTGTAAGCAGGCTTTTAGCAGCATGTGCATGGTCAAGATTCCACAAATTTGAGAGTAAAATGAGATTCATTTTTAATCCCCAAACATAACCAGAGTAGCAATATTCATGGAGACCTAATATGTTCACATTCAGAAATGGTTTTCAGTGGGATATTCCCCTAACGATAACTCCTTCACGAAGCCGAATTTTTCCAAACGGTTTCTGGGCGATAAGAAAAATGGTGCTCTGAACAAAACCCACGTCTCAGAATTTAGATATTCTGCTTCATTTGGTCACAAATTTGATATCTTCACCTACATGAATCTCGTACTCAACTACTGCTTTTATGCATTTGGTGAATTGTACTCAAATGCATTCCTGCACCGAACCTTCCTGCAACCAAGAAGCAATTTATTAAAAACACTCATCAAATTAACTAAAAACAAGAATTTATAAATTAATAGCTATTGTTTCTAAATTCATCAATTAACAACATAATGGATTAATAATGATTAAAAACACCAGGTACAAGTATGTATTTATTTGATAAAAATCATAAAAATTTGGACAAAGATGCAGCTCAACAACAGGTTACACAGAACAGAAACTCTAATGTATTTCGGCTATACAGTTCTTCCTAGACCTCACACATTAGGGGGCAGCTGTTATCACTAGAAAATCAAAAAATAAAAAATTCATCATGAAATGTCAAGAAGAAGGATTTACAGGGCTGAGAAACATTAGAGAATCTGGAAAATTTAAAAATTTATAAGGTCAAGAGGAAAATATCAAATTGTGCACAGAAGACACATGCAAAGTGCGCTCCATGTGCATTTTTCTTTGATAGTCACATCAGTCTGGCTTTCACTAAATAAGTCATGTGGTTCTAAGCATGGCGGAAGGTCACCATCTAGGACCACTTGACACACTTCAAGAGAATATTCTCCACTTGATGTTGCCCAAGGACAGCCGCCTAGAGCCACCTTGAGACCTCAAGTGAGCACACAAAGGAATCAATCCCCACTCTTGGGTCACTATCCACAAGTGTACTAAGAGAGGGAATAGGGATTTGAATTTGCCTATAAATTACCACCATGAGAAGAACAAAATGAGAACACATTGTTATCCTGGCCAAATTGCCCATGAGAAAACTAGTAGTGTGTGATTTGAAGTAGCGATACAATTATAGGATTTAGTTGTTAGCCACCAAACAAATCAAATCCCTTAGGCAAGAGAGAGGCCTTACAAGACCAGCTCAAGGGTAAATCCCTCCTCGCATTGGGTATTAGAGCTCCATAGCTCTAAGGATCCACTGCAAGTGTGTAGAATTCTACCGCTTCTTTACCAATAGTGGCTAATAAGAGGGGATTATTTCTCCATTCGGATTATTGGCTCGTTTGACTCGATTGAGATTGTGTTTATGTTTTATTGTAGTTTTTTTCTTCTTCTTGTTTTTAGCATACTATTTTCCATAAGCTACCTTGTTTTACATGTTAGCAAGTTTCCACTAACCAGCTAACAAATATTTTTGCCTGTGACCATTTCTTGTAGGTTGCAACCATTCCTATCAATCACTGGTGTTTTAGTACACTTGTGCACTAAAAACAACATAGCAGGTATCTCAGATGCACTACCCAGTTTGGACTATGGTACAAACAAAAAGAGGGAGTGAAGTAGTGTGGCTTCACAGATGTAGATTAGGTTGGGGGTCCATTAAACAGAAAGAGTACATTAGGTTGAATTTTCAGTGTTGGGCCCACAACAATTTCCTGATACAACATGAAGCAAATATTTGTGGCGTTGATCTCGACATAAGCAGAATACATGGTTGCAAGTCAAGAAACATGTGAGGCGATTTGGATGAGAAAGATACTTGTTGGATTGTTTGGTCAGATGATGGATTCAACTGTGATCTCCTATGAGAGTTGCATCAAGCTCTATGAGAATCTTCTTTTTCATGATCGATCCAAGCATATAGATATCAAGTATCACTATTTATGGGACTATGTGCAGAGGCAGATAATTTTGTTGCAGTACATTCTGACAAAGGAACTAGATGTTGACATTTTAAAAACGGAATTGTCAAGAGGGAAGTTCAAGTTCCATAGATGCAGGATAGGGGTGGTTGATAATCCCTTTATTTTTGAGAGGGAGTGATGAAAAATGTAGCAAGAAATTCTCGATTTGATTTTGCCTTGATTGAATTGACAAAATTTGAATTTCCACATCAACGAACAACTTGGATGCATTTAATTTATGTGACATGGCTTGTGTCACCAATTTTACTCAATAAATTCAAGTTGGAGGAGATAGGCTCCATTAAGCATGTGTGATTTCTACTTTGTAGCAATAAAGGTAAATTATCTTAGGTTGTTTTCAATTAAACTATTTCTAACTATTGAAAGAACTAGTGGAGGGTAAGTTGTGCAGTGAGACTTCAGTCAAACTCAGTGGTCATCTAGTTAACTGGTCAATAAACCAAAAATAGCTAGTGCATGCAAATAATTCGAGTTCCTCAGGCTTGGTAGATATTCCAAGGTAGTGTAACATCAATTATAGACTAGTACTAAGTGTATATGTGATGTGTTCAGTAATATGATCAGCCTAAGGAATTGTGCAATCCATTTTGGAGAAATTCCTAGATAATAGGGGCCTAATTTCTCAAGGAACAACACAAGGAAATGGGAGCTCAAGCAGAGGAAAGAATTTACGAAGTCTAGGTCAGAGCTTCTGAGTGAGAAGGGAGATAGGTTATGCACTTGCAGGTCATGCTCATTTGAGCAAATAAATTGTAATACATCTATATTCTTTTGATTCAATGCAAGCATGCATTAGGGTTTTTAGAAGATTTCTTTCCTAGGAAAAATAATATTTTCATGCACGTGACTTATTATTGCATGTATAATATTTTTATTCTAAATTGTGAATTATTGTCTGCAGAGTAGTAGAGTCGGTTTGTGCCTTGTGATTTTGATTAAAAATTCATGAACAATTGTAAATATACATCATAATTTATACACCAAAGTGGGGTATGTAGTTGAGATCATTTTGTAGGGGGTCAAAAGTTTGCAACATGGAGGGATGCCATTCACGATTCCTTTTCTCATGAAAGTTATAGTTAGGCATGTAATTTCAATGTTTGTGCTTGAGTTTTTCATTTTGAAAATGATGAAAGCCTAAATATCAACTTGCACAAGGTTAATGGTTGCCAACACGAAGGGATGGTATCCATAATTCCTTCCCTCATGAAGGTCATAACAAGGCCAATATTATGAATGTGCAAGCCTAAGTGTACTATTTTTATAGAAGATGAGAGCTTAAATATTATATTTTAGGGGGCCAAGAATTTTCAATGCAAAGTGATAGAATCCATAATTCCTTCTCTCATGAAGGTGATGTAAGCCTTAACAACAATTGAGATTGAGTCCAGTTTCAATAGGCAAGTACATTTTATGATTTTTCAATTGTAAGGAGAAACCATGATAATAAATGATCTTCTTATTCGATGGAACGTGTTTTATGTTCAAATTATATGTAATCTAGTTTGACAGGTTGATCACACACAACAGAAAAAGGCCATGCCTTTTTGCAATATTCTTTAAAGTGGTGGTGGTACTGTGTTATCTCTTCCTAGGATTCTGCAAAGTTTTTGATGTAATGATTACACACCAAGTGTTGGCCATAATGTGTATACAAACATAGCATGCCAATTAGTATGCTTCTATCTCAATTATTTAAATATAGGCCACTTTTTCAATGTTTCGATCTAGCATCTAATGCAAAGGTAAAATTTCAGATAATAACAAAGTGTCTTTTCAAGGAATCCTTGTTTTCATGGGTAAATATTATTGATTTTGTTGTGGATATGAAGTAAGAATGAAAAATATCACAAAATATTCATGTAGCCTAGAAACATTTAATATTCATGGTTAACCAACTAGGACTTAACTCCAACAACAACATAGTGAAATATTAAACTCTTGTTTAGTGTTGACAATACATAGAGGAGTGGTGGGTATTGGGGCACCTTAGACATTTAAATTGGTGTCTTTTAAGGATGTAGTAAGGAAAAAAAACCCTACCATTATAATTTTTTGAACACCTCTACCTATTCAAAATTTCTATATTGTGGACCAAGTTGAAGAGGAATTGTTAGTGGAGATTTTAGCACTAGAGGGTTCTCATGTCAACTTAAATTTGGAATCAATGACACCGATTTACATATCTACTGGATATTTGTCTTCTTCATCAAATATTTATTCAGAGAGTCACTTTTCTTGAACAATGGATTGCAAGATATCTTTATGTTCAAAAGGATTTTAATTCTTTAATGATTAAACTATAGTAATTATTAGACAGATTTTGAGGAGTGTCCCTAGTTTTTATGTAATGCGGGCCTTTTTATTACCTTATAGTTTTGAATTTTTTATTCAAATTCAATGTCAATGACCAAAATGCTAATTTGGGTCCATTTCTTAAATTTTTCATCACACTTAAGGAATTTATTAATCCTTTAGGACATTGGGATTTCTTTGCAAAGTTAAATAAGAACCAATATGTGTTGAGATACATCTTAACATGAGCTTCCCAAAACAAAAAGTGTTTTCAAATGGAAAAATTATATATGGCACCACATTTATCAATTCCAAGATATTTATAATATTTTTTCATCATCCACCAACTCATTATCCAAGGAAAAATGGACCAAATATAAATAAAAAAGTTATCAAGATAATAAAAATGAAAAAGATGAATAAAATCAACAAACAAGAGATTTAAGAATAATCAATATTACTTGTCCAAAGTGATCACTTGTCCAAATGTTTCAATTGAGGAAACATCACCTCCTTTGATATTAAATAAGAAGATTAGAATATAAATATTTATTTCTCAAGGGCGAAAGTAGTCAAGGTTGATAGGGAAAGAAGGATGAAGAGCCTTCATGAATATAAAAGCTCATATTCTCATAAATAATTATTCAAAACTTCAAATTATGAATATTTCACCTCAAAATTATTTATATGGAACTTTATTTACATTAGATTGAAATTTCTATGGAACTTTCTTTACATTATATTGAAAAAAAAGGAAAAGAAGTTTTTTTTTTTTTTAATTATCCTTCGATCTAATCCTTTTTTCATAATTTATGAAAACATATCATAAAAACATATTTAAAAAATATTCTAATTCCTTTTTATTATACCTTGTTATATATCCTTAAATTGTACTTTCCATTTTATTTATGAAGAAAAATTACAATACTTTCAATAAAATTAAAAAACATAAAATAATTTATTATGATTTATTTTATAATTTTTTTCCTTTTTCAAAATATGTAAAACTGATATTAAATTTATTATTTCTTAGTTTTTTTTTTTTGGTTTTATGAACCACGGGTGACAACTATATCTATGGAATACTTTTGTGAGGTAGATCTACCCAAAGGGATCACTTCTTATTGGATCAACCACAGAGCTTGACCCCAAGTGTCGATATAATTGAAGTCATGACCTCTCCTTAGCAAAGGTTTTTTAACAATGAGGACTTGGCCAACTAAAGTAACCCTTAAGACTATTATTTCTTAGTTATAAGTTAAGTATATTTTTCTTTGAAAAAAAAATTAAGTTGATTCTATTTATATTAATAATTTATTTCTTTTTATTTTTTTAAAAGAAAATTTTATGAATTTTCTATTAATAGTTGTTTGGTTTCAAGGCCAAAACCTTCTACATTTGCAGTGTATGTTTCATCTACAATGTTCAAAATCAACAAAAAAATATTTTTTTCCTTCCTAGGATGGCTACCTAATACACTATTGATCTCACAGAGCCTATATATTCATCAAAATATTCCTAATATCACTACATACTTGCAATACATGACTTAACAAAAGGAAATTTTAACTATTCTACCCAAGAACACCAGGGTTGGGATTGGATTTTTCTTGATTCCTGCCATCCACTTCATCTAAAGAGGTACATCGACCGGGACTTCCTCCACCACCCTAGTTACATTTGGATGCAGTTCTCCCCCCATGACCGAAGGCACCATTGTATTCACTATAGAAATTATATAACTTATGTGCTATATATCCAAGATTCTCTTGATCACACACTCTTTTAACTTCATGCACAATACAGAATCTATTCCACAATTGATCATCACATGCGGAAATTAAATCAATTGCAATGCACACATGAAACCATAAAAATTCACACACATTAACACAGTTGTTTAACGGGAAAGCCTGAAGCTAAAAACCCCAACTATCTATATATAATATGTGTCATAGAGATCATGTAAAAATCCTCATACAAATCTGATCATATCAAGCTCTCATTACAATACAATCGCTACACACTAATCAGGCCCAATCTTGCAAATCCATGCACCGATCTCTGCCACCTGCTAGCCTGCCTCTACTGCGCAATCCCTGCTGAAGAATGGCTCTGAATGAACTTGAATTCAGCCAGCCTTTCTCACACAATCCTCATTGGCATCTCCACTGAGTGTTGGATGCAATTAATGCATCACTATAGTCACAACTGATCGTCACACTTGCTCTTTCACCTACCTCTCCACTGGTCTCCACTGAAACTGCCATGCACTGTAGTTAACTGATGTATTCTTCAGTTAATTAATGAGTTATTATTTAGTGAATTAATTAACTAATTAATTCACACCACTCTCACTATTGTATCAATTAGTTAGACTAAATACAACTAGCTCAACTGAGTCTAACTGAGTTAAACTATATACAACTCCACCAACTACTTCTATAACTCCACCAAACTTTGTCACATGAGTTATAACTGAATTCCTCATGCATTAGCTCTAATAAACCCTCAGGAATAGCGTAATTCCTTCTGTCAGTTGTTGTGCCACATCTGTGCACTTAACTAAAGTGCTCCAAGAGAATAAGATAATGTTTAGAGTCCAAATATTATTAAGCGCTAATAATATTTGGCATATCTATTTTTAGACTGGAAATCTAAAAATAGATTCTGCCCAATATGTCTAAAAATAGAAGTCCACCTATTTTTCTAACTTGACCAACCATCCACAAATAGCATCCTGCAACTCATAGAATATGATCGACATGTCTAAAAATAGACATAGTCTAAAAATAGACTTTGCGCCAAAAATACCCTGCAGGCCCACTTAGTGAAGGCGACTCTTTTCACTAAGCTCATCATCTTGTTGAATCTCAACAATCCCTCTCAACACGATAGGGATTATCTTCCACCCCGATCATGTCTCTATGTTATTCAAATTTTCTCCTGGTGAGTGCCTTCGTCAGAATATCTGCATCCTAATCCTCCGTAGGAATGTAAGAAAGCAACATGATCTTCCGTTGCACACAATCTCTGATATGATGGTCCCGGATGTCAATATGTTTAGATCTGTCATGAAATACTGGATTAATCGAGAGTTTAATGCAACTCTGATTATCACAATATATCACAATAGGATCTAAGTGTGAATCGAACAACCCGACCAGGATCTTCCTCATCCATATAGCCTCACATGTAGCCAAACTTGCTGCCATGTACTCGGCCTCTGCTGAACTGAGTGCCATGGATATCTGTTTCCTACTGTACCAAGAAACTGCTATAGATCTGATACTGAATATCTCTCCAGATGTGCTCTTTCTGTCCGTTGTGCTCCCTGCCCAATCTGCATCCATGAAGCCATGCAGCTTCAACTCATCTGATTGTCTGTACCACAATCCATATCCTGATGTGCCCCTGAGATACCTCAGGACATGCTTGCCTGCCTTCCAAAAGAGCTTGGTAGGCTTAACCATAGCTTTTGAAAGCTGGTTAACAGCATAGCATATTTCCGATCGTGTATTGATTAGATACATGAGTGAACCAACCAACTGTCGATAAATAGTGGCATCCACTACCTCTGCCGATGTAGCATCCTCTTTCCTCCAACCACCAAGAAGAGGAGTGTCGATAGGCTTGCAGCCTTGCATGTGAAACTTCTCCAGTATTTCCCGGGCATACTTGCCTTGAGACACAAACAGCCCACCCTTCCGCTGCCAAATTTCCAATCCCAGGAAATAATGAAGGAGGCCTAAGTCCTTCATCTCAAACGCCTTTGCAAGATCTGCCTTGCATGAGTGTATCAATATTTCATCACCTGTTAGTATCAAATCATCTACATAAAGAACAATGATCAAAAGCTTACCCTCCACCACAATCTGGTATAGGTTTGGATCTGCCTCACTCTTATCGAAACCAAGTCCAGTGAAATAATTGTCTATCCGTGTGTACCAAGCACGAGGTGCTTGTGTCAGCCCATACAGCGCTCTTTTGAGCCTGCACACATGCGACTCACTGCTGAAGATTTTGAATCCTTCAAGCTACTCTATGTACACCTCCTCCTCAATGATTCTGTTGAGGAATGTAGTCTTCACATCCATCTAATGAATGTGCCAACCCATCTGTGCTGAGAGAGCAAGGATGGTTCGTATGGAAGAATACCTTGCGACAGGTGCAAAGGTTTCTTTAGAGTCGATCCCCTCGATCTATGAGAAGCCTTGGGAAACAAATCTTGCCTTGTACTTCTCAACGCTCCTGTCAGCAGCTTGCTTCACTTTATAGATCCATCTCGAACCTACCACTGATTTCCCTTCCGGCCTTGGGAAAATCTCCCATGCACTGTTTCTGATAATCGAATCATACTCTTCCACCATGGCATCTACCCATGTGGGATCCTCCATAGCTTCCTCGAAATAAGATGGTTCTGTCATGATACACTTGCTTATCAGAGCCATATATCTAGTAAATTGGTCAGGTGACTATCTCTGTCTACGTTGCATCAAGATTCAGTCGCTCAGCTTCTGCAGTGCGCTTGCGCCCTCTGATGTTTGGGGCAGCATGAGTGGTTTCTTCCACTCCATGAACCTCCTCTTGTGGCTGATCCACATCCAAGGCTCATCTTTAGGAACTAGAAGCTCCTCATCTGCATGCAAGTGTAGCTCCCTCTCAAGCGACAACTTCATGGCTTTCTCCTCATGAAATTTGATTTCCCGTCGCACAACAGTCATCCGACTGTCTGGCAAATACACACGATAATTGTGGGGTGTTTCTATGTACCCCAAAAATATCCCAACCTCTACGGTTGGCTCCAACTTCTTCTTGGCATCCTTTGTCACATGAATGTAAACAGGTGAGCCAAAAATCTTCAAATGAGAAATATCAAGCTTCTTACCAGAAAACACCTCTTCATGTGTACTCATGCCAAGTACTCTATGAGGACAACGGTTTTGCACATAAACCGCAGTGTGGCATGCTTCATCCCATAAGTGTATGGGAAGGCCCTGATCATGCAACATCTCCCGTGCAACACCCACGATCGTTCTGTTCTTTCTCTCTGCTACCCCATTCTGCTGTGGTTTATGAGGTGCTATGAGATCTCTTCGAATTCCTTCTGCGATGCAAAAGTCTTTGAATTCGCCAAAGATGAATTCACCACCATTACCGCTCCTTAGAGCTTTCACCTGCCTCCCCGACTCTTTCTCAACTAGCGCTTTGAACTCACAGAACTTTGAGTATGTCTTGCTCTTCTTCTGCATGAATAAGATCCAGCACTTACGAGAAAAATCATCAAAAAATATCACATAATACATGTGCTTTGCTGTCGAAGCTACTGAGAAAGGTCCACACATGTCTGTGTGAATTCTCTCAAGGATCATCGTGGCGCAACTATCCTTCTCATAAAAAGTGGTCTTCAAAAATTTTCCCAAATTACATCCCTTGCACTGATTTGACTGCGCAAGTGTACCCTTGGGAAGCCCGGTAGAAATCTGCTGCAAAATTTTCAAAGTGCCATAGTGGAGATGGCCCAATATCCTGTGCCATAATTCTCCCTCATCCCATCTCACCACCCCTTATACTTTTCCTACCATTGCTACGCAGCCATCTACCTGCAGTTGATAAAGGTTCTTAACTCAAACCCATATCCTCCGGGTTTCACCAGTTGTTTTACTACGTAGGAAAGCCTTTCCCTTGCTAAAAACAACATCCTAGCCCTTGTCTTCCAACATCGCCACAGAGATTAGATTCTTCTTCAATCCTGGAACATGCATGACATCCTTCAATATGAAACATTTACCAAACTCTCTCTCAAAGGAAATGGTCCTTATACCAATCGCACTGTATCTACCATCATCGCCCATCTCGATGTGCACTCCAAGATCCTTCTCATCCAGATCACTAAACAAATCTTTGTCTCCGGTCATATGGAAAGACGTAACACTGTCAAGAAACCACACTGATCCCATCACACTTGAAACCAAGCATGTGATCAGTGAAAAATCCAGCTCAAACTGTGAGGCTAAGGCCTCTCCAGCTGCAGATCCAGCAGCCTGCTTATTTTTTTTCTTTTGTGGACAATTAGTGGCATAATGTCCATGTTTGTAACAGTGAAAGCGCTTCACCTTAGACAAGTCCTACTTCTTGCCTTTCGCACCGAATTGAGAAGGATTTTTCTTTCCCTTCCATTTCCTTGTTGTGGCAGCCAAAGCACAATTTTCTTCATCTTCATTCTTCGATGAAGATCCATCCCTGGTACCCCGCCTTATCTCCTCCTGCACAAGATCTGACCAAAGTCGCTCCCATCCTGGCAGTTTCTCCCGACCATTGACAGAGTCCTCGTAGCTATGCCAAATCTTCAGAAGCCCAAGGAGAGCCAATCTCACCAAGTCTTCTTCATCTACAGTAACCCCCACACTTCCCAGCTCATCCATGCAGTGGATGAACTTCGTGAGGTATTTTGGTATACCGTCGCCTTTCTCCATTTTTATTTTTCTAAGCTTGTCTTTAAGCGGCAACTTCCTCTGGTCGCTTCTTCTTTGGAACAAGTCTGTCAAATATTTCCACATTAAGAATGGAGAAGCTTTACCATGAAGGCTGGACACTATGCGATCCTTCACACCTTCCAACAAAATCCTTCAACATTTTGCTGTCTTCTTTTGCCATGCGTCAAGTGTGGTTGCATCGCTAGAACCAGGCTTTGGAATATCAGCATCTATGAACTCCTTCAACCCATTATCATCTAGCACCGCCTCCATCCTGTCCTTCAATGCAATATAATTCAAGCTGCCATCAAGGGCATACTCCAATCGCAATCTGTTGAAAGAAATTTCAATGAATGCTCAACTTCAACACCAAGAAAACACTGCAGCAAATTCGAATTCCACCAGCACAAAACTCAACCGCTTCAATAATTGCAATCTGCTCTGATAAATATCGCTCTGATACCATGTAGAAATTATATAACTTATGTGTTATAAATCCAATATTCTCCTTATCACACACTATTTTAATTTCATGCACAATACAAAATCTATTCCACCATTGATCATCACATGCGGAAATTAAATCAATTGCAATGCACACATGAAACCATAAAAATTCACACACATTAACATAGTTGTTTAATGGGAAAGCCTGAAGCTAAAAAACCCAACTATATGTATATAATTTATGACATAGATATCGTGTAACAATCCTCATACAAAACTGATCATATCAAGCTCTCAGTATAATACAATCACTACACACTAATCAGGCCTAATCTTGCAAATCCATGCACCGATCTCTGCCTCCTGCTAGCCTACCTCTACTGCGCAATCCCTGCTGAAGAATGGCTCTAAATGAACTTGAATTCAGCCAACCTTTCTCACACAATCCTCATTGGCATCTCCACTGAGTGTTGGATGCAATCAATGCATCACTATATTCACAACTGATACTCACACTTGCTCTTTCACCTACCTCTCCACTGGTCTCCACTGAAACTACCATGAATTGTAGTTAACTGATGTATTCTTCAGTTGATTAATGAGTTATTATTTAGTGAATTAATTAACTAATTAATTCACACCACTCTCACTAGTGTATCAATCAGTTAGACTAAATACAACTAGCGCAACTGATTCTAACTGAGTTAAACTAAATACAACTCCACCAACTACTTCTATAACTCCACCAAACTCTGTCACATGAGTTCTAACTGAATTCCTCATGCATTAGCTCCAGTAAACCCTCAGGAATAGCGTGATTCCTTCTGTCAGTTTTTGTGCCACATCTGTGCACTTAACTAAAGTGCTCCAAGAGAATAAGATAATGTTTAGAGTCCAAATATTATTAAGAGCTAATAATATTAGACATATCTATTTTTAGACTGGCAATCTAAAAATAGATTCCACCCAATATGTCTAAAAATAGAAGTCCATCTATTTTTCCAACTTGACCAACCATCCACAAATATCATCCTACAACTCATATAATATGATCGACATGTCTAAAAATAGACTTTACGCCAAAAATAGCCTACGGGCCCACTTAGTGAAGGCAACTCTTTTCACTAAGCTCATCATCTTGTTGAATCTCAACATTCACTCCCTCAACCATATCTAATGTAGTTTCAACTACACCAATCCCTGAAAAATTTCTAGGTTAGCCAATTGGCACTCCATGGAATCAAAAACATTGGTTTGTAGAAGACCAATTTTCGATTCATGGGGACTAATTGAGCCTACACACTAGAGGTTCTCGTCTCTTCCTGCTTGGTAAGAAAATTTAGAATATATTTTGTATATTTTATGAAATATTCAATGTTTTTCAAATTCATCCTTCTCATATCTAGGTGTATGATCTATGACAAATCCAATCCCATAATACACCCTACCTACGTGTAATTTGATATATCCCACGAATACTGCAGATGAAACGACATAGGATGGGCTCTTCATATAGCCTACATTCATTGCCTCCATTTTGATGGTGCATGTTATGCAACCCGCTCACAAAATAGAAGGAAAGATAGATCAATGACTTAACAATTAGCCTCTTCGAGGGGGAAATCTCCTTTACATTACATAAATGTACAATTCTTGGATGATTCAATTGAAAAAATCTCCTTTCTATATATAAGAGTCTAAGGGTTCAAAAAATAATCAGAGCCTACATAACAATAATAATGTAATGACACAACAATAAAAATAGTGGAATTCTATGGGGCACAATAATAACAATATGGGGACTACATCAGCACAACAATAACAATAAGGGGGATACACCAACAATAACAATAAGGGGGTACACTAGTATTATAGGGACCTAACATGCCCCTCCTTCAAAACAGTAGTGTATTCAACACTTGAGTAGTTCTAGGTTCTTTTATATAAAATTCTCATCGTCTCATGTTGAATCTTCAGCGGGTAAGTTCTTCCACTTGATGAGATACTCTGTAATTGATTCATTTCGTAGTTGTTGATTTCTTGTTTTCGTGACTTCTTCTGGTTCCAATATGATTTTTCCTTCCTCGTCAAGTTCTAGAAATATTGTTTGAACTGGAAGCTTGTCACCTATAACCTTCTTTAAGCATAAAACATGGAAAACTAAGTGCACTCGGGAAGATGCAAGAAGCTCCAATTTGTATCCCATAGTACCAATATTTTGCAACACCTTGTAAGGACCATAATACTTTGGTGATAATTTATTATCCTTATTATCTTGCTTGAGGGACATTTGTCTGTATGGTTGTAGCCATAAAAATACCCAGTCACCTAAATAAAAACTTATTTCGCTATGATGCTGATATGCTTGTTGTTTCATTCGATTTTGTGCCAAAGTGAGGTTATCCTTTAAGAGTAGGATAACTTGTTATTGATGCTCGATGTGATATTCCACTGCTTGAACTTTAGAATTGTCTCTTAAAGATTATGTGATGGATCGTGGATGATATCCATAAAGCCATAAATGGGGTCATATTTACTACAGTATTGAAGGAAGTGTTATACCACCATTCAACCAGAGGTAACCACTTCACCCATTATGTTTGCTTATTAGATACAAAGCAACAAAGATATCCTTCAAAACATTTGTTCACTATCTTAGTTTTCCCATTAGATTGAGGATGATCAGATGAACTATGAGCTAATTGAGTACCTATACAATAAAATAATTCTGCCCAAAACATTTCCAGTGAAAATGGGATCTCTGTCACTTACAATAATATTTGGGTTTCCATTTAGCTTTTGAATTGTTTCCATAAATGCAATAGCAAATGTAATGGCTTTAAATGGATGAGATAATGCACAAAAGAGTGCATACTTGGTAAGTCTATCAAATACCACCATGATGACACTCTTTCCTTCAGAATTGTGTAAACTTGTGATAAAATCCGTTGAAACCTCATCCCAACATTGACTTGGAATGGATAAAGGTTGTAACATACCTACGGTATTAATTTTCTCAACTTTATTTTGTTGGAAAAACAAACATTCCACCACAAACTTTTGATTATCATTTTTAAGGTCATCCCAAAATAAATCCTTCTTGACCCTGTGGTAATTTTTAAAAAATCCTAAGTTCCCCCATAAGGGAGAGGTCTGCATTTCCAAAATAATCATTTGTTTGAGTAGGGAATTCTCACAAATATATAAGTGATCTTTGTACCATAATGATTCAATTTTCCATCTAAATGTATGTGATGTACTAGGATCTTGCTGCAACTTTTGAATGAGTGTCCACACTTCTTCATCATTATTTCATTCATCCCTTGCTTCGGTTATTCAATTTTGTTGGATAATAGAAATGGAACAAAGAAATGATTCCACATCCTCATCCTTTTTTAAGAGTGCATCTGAAACAACATTTTTCATCCCTTTTCTGTAGATGATTTCAAATTCAAAACCTAACATTTTTGTGACCCATTTTTGTTGCTCTTTTGAAGATAATATTTGTTTCAAAAATTATTTCAGACTATCATGATCTATCTTTACCTTGAAGTGTCTACCCATTAGATTAGGTCGCAATTTCTTTAGTGCATGTAGTATTGTTAACATTTCCTTCTCATAAATAGGTTTTTGTAAATAATTTCCTCAGATTGGATGACTTTCAAAAGAAATGGGTTTTCCTTATTGTATTAAAACAACAAAAATTCCATTCCATGAGGCATCACATTCCATAATAAAGTTTTTTGTGAAGTATAGAGTAGCTAAGACTAGTGCTTGGCACATTGCCTCTTTAAGATATTAAAAGGCCTTATTTTCTTCTAAAGTCCAATAAAATGCATCTTTTTTCAGTAATGTTGTTAGAGGTGTTTCTATTCTCCGATAATTATTAGCAAAATTATGATAATACTCTATCAACCCAAGAAATCCTCACAGAAGCTTTATGGTTGTGGGGATTTTCCATTCCTTAATGGAATTAATTTTGTTAGGGTATACCTTAACACCCTCATGAGATACAATATGACCTAGATATTCCACCTCTTGTACTCCAAAGAAACATTTGGAGGTTTTGGAATATAATTGTATCTCCTCCAACTGTTTGAGTACCCTGTCAACATGTTGAACTTGATCCTTCCAAGACTTTTTGTAGATTAGTATATCATCAAAAACAACTAACAAAAATTTTCTAAGGAAGGGTTTGAAAATGGAATTCATCAAACCTTGAAATGTAGAAGGTGCATTGGTAAGGCCAAAAGGCATGACCAAAAATTCATAGTCACCCTCATGAGTTCTAATTGTTGTTTTCAAAATGTCTTCATTCTTCATTTTAATCAGATGATATCCTGAATGAAGATCCAACTTGGTGAAGTAAATTTCTCCATGTAATTCACCAATGATAGGAATGAGAAATTTAACTTCAATAGTGAGCTTTTTGAGCTCCCTATAATCCGAACACATGCGCCATGATCCATCCTTCTTGTGCACCAATAATACTAGAGCCGAAAAATAACTTTGACTAGGTTGAATTATACCGGCCTCTAGCATTTCTGAAACCATACATTCAATTTCACTATTTTGGGCATAGGGATATCGGTAAGTCCTGATGTTTGGAGGAACACTTTCTGGAATCAAATGAATAGCATGATCATGATCATGAATAAGTGGGAGGCATTTGGGAGTCTCAAATACCTTAGAATGATTTTCCAAGACAATTTTGAGATATGGAATAGTAGATTATTGCGATGTTTGAACCTCTTGTGAGCATAATTATGCATTTACGCCACATTTTTCTTTTTTTAGAAGCTTTTTCATTCTATTAGAGCTAATTATATTTTCTATTTTCCCCACAATACCTCTTAGTTCAACTTCCTTTCCTTCCTAAAAAAACTTTCAGAAAATTTCTTGAAAATTAAAATTTATCGTACCCAAAGTTTGTAACCATTGGACTCCCAGTACAACATCAACACCACCCATTGGAATGGAGAGCATTGGACTATTCAATACATATTCCCCCATGGTTAGCTTTATATTGTGGAAATTTCGAGAGAAATTTATTTTTCCTCCATTTTAAACCATCACTTGACACTCAAGTGTTGGGTAGAGGAAGCAATTCAATTCCTTGGCTACCTTGCAATGAATAAAATTATGGGTACTACCCGAATCAATAAAAAATATTACCTTTTTCTTCTTTATATATCCTTCTATCTTGATATTTTTAGGAGTGGTAATTCCTGCCAATGCATTACAAGATATTGTCAGATTCCCTTCTTATTTCTCTAGGGCTAGTTCCTGGGTATATCCTCTTCTTTTGAAGTTTCTTGTTCCTTTTCTTCCTCCTGTTCACAATCTATGTAAAATAATTTCTTCTCAACACACTTATGACCTTTAGTGTATTTTCTATCACAATTGTAGCAAATCCTTTTTGGTATTTTTACTTCCAATTGTTGTGGTTTCAACCTTGTAGGTTGTGGAAGGCTTGGAATAGCAACACTTCCATCTTTATAAATGTGAGTGGTAGGCTTCCTTGTTGCCATAATTTTTCTGTCAATTTTTCTAGCCAACCTAAATGCCTTCTCTAATGAATCAGGTTCCCAAAGGTGAACCTCATGTTGGATTTTTTCCTTTAAAGTCCCTATGAAGACATCAGTCCTATGCTCTTCTGGAATCTAATTTTCCCTTATATTTAATTTTTGGAAGTCCTCAATGTGCTCCGCCATTGATCCCTTTTGTTTGAGATTTATAAATTGGCTAAAGAAGGTGTTTCTCTTTGTATCATCATAATGTGTTATCATTTCCTCCGTAAAAATTTACCACGTGACAAGTATTTTATAAGAAAAAAAATTATCATAACCATCATAACCATTTTATATTGTTGTAGTGAATTTTGAGTCAATTAGATACACTTATTGTGATTGGAGAGAAAACATAGGTGATAGAGCACATCTATTGTGTTCCAAATTAGGGTCAGCTATTGTGTTCCAAATTGGGGTCAAGGTCTATCTCATGGGTTTCAAAGAAACAACCCATTGTGGAAAATAGAAGAAGTGGAATATGTGGCAGAAAACACAACGTCTTATCAAGATTATAGTTAAGTATAATATTCGATTTCATGAGAAACAAGAGGGAAGAACAATATTTTTCCTTAATTAATATTTTATAGCTCTATCAATGAATAAATTGTTTCATAGATGCCGAAAACACATCCATCAGATACCATTTCATAAGAGAATTCATTGGAACAGGAGAAATAGATTTGGAATTTTGCAAGTTAGGAGCAACTTGAAAATATGTCCATAAAAGAATTTTCAAAGATAATTTTGAACTACTAAAAAAATAAATTTTGAACAGCTAAAACTAATCGATTTCAGCAAACACTTGAATGGTAGCAGAGCTATCACTTCAGTCTTGCAATCCTAAAGCTTCTTCACAATAGTACCTCGGAGGATTATTATCAAGTTAGCAAAGTCAAGGTTGGGGAGAGTGTAGAAGATAGGCTTGAGGGAAAGCCTAAAATAAATAACTTATACACACCTACACAACAACTAGGCTACAACTTCTCTTTCCATTCACTCATAAACCATGAATATGCATTTGCCTCTTGTGGGTAAGATATTTTGATTCGTAGTTTGTAAACTTACATTTTTGTTTCATATTTATATGCAAAAGAAAAGTAGAGGGTATGAGAAGAAAACAAGATGAATAGAATGTCTAGCAATGCTGAATATAATAGAAATAAATTTGTAATATGAATTTGGGCTACTTCCATAGAAAAAGCCTCAAAATACTTTACTCTTAGACTGTTTTTCTGCACACAGTGTTTCCTGTACAAAAAAAATCATATGATTAACCAATTTAGCATCAAATAGGTCTATGACCTCACATTCCATGAACCAATGAGAAAATACTCAACCCCATTCATTTCCTTCCCTAAAATCTTTGCAGATCTTGCAACTGCACAAAAGAAAATGTAGTATTATCTGGCTTTGGAGATCGTGGAATTGATTCTCCAGAAGAGAAGGAATGGAATGTTACATTAAGTGAATTCAACCTTACTATACCTTGGGAACATCTCTTATTTGACTAGAGTTTTTAATTCACCAATTTTTCAACATGGGAATTCCGTTATCTTGCAATGAGGGAAAGCTTTCTAGAGATTTAAAATCATCTATGATTAGCTCTTCCAGCTTGGGAAATGCATGAGGTTCTCCAAACACCTTTGGAAACTAAGTAGTCTAATGTTAATGAATATTTTTTTTGGAAAGTTGAGTGTGTGTTGATATAAGTGAGTTAATGATTTTACTTAAACCAGATGAGGTATGGAATCACAAATAATTTATATTAGTTCTCGTGATCTAAGGCTCATTATTTAGCTCAAAATTTAAAGTGCTCATAAATGATTCAAACATGAACGGCTGGATAGAGCTCATCTCTAGGATTCCAAAACAACTCGTTTCATGAAATTCCAATTTCGTATGAGGGAATTATGGCCTATTGTTCATTTTCTCAAACATGCAAAAAATGAGTAGAAGAGGTACAAGGATGATGTGGCAAGTCCAATCAGCTTCACAGGGAATATTCTCCATAATCAGCTAATGATACTATGCTAAGTGGCACAACCGGATTCACCAATGTTGACTAGGAAGGGAAATTTTTTTATCCTAAGTCTAATGGTGAATTTTTATTATTTGGTGCAATGATATTATTTTTATATATGGTGCAGTATGGGCCAATGGGGAAGGCCCATGTGGCATGCCACATACACCCCTCCCATGGCGTGGCAAGTGAGATGGCATATTGGTCGAAGGTTGGAACTATGGGTGCATATCATGTTTTACACTAAGGATTAGAACTATGGAGGATTGGAGCATATATATATATATATATATTTGTAACCTAATTCTTAAACCTTACAACTCGATGAAATGCATTTACATTTGGAGGAGCTCTATATCCATTTAGTGAGAGGCTATATGTGGTGAACCAACTAATTTGATGGCAAAAATAATTGCACTTTGGAGAAAAACTTTATGCCAAGGGTCGGGGTCAAACCCCAGAACTACCGCCCGCCGACAAATAGCCTTACCATCTCTGCTCCTGTCGTGGGTCTTACCCTTATACATCTCCTTTGCATTTGAAGTTTAATGCGCCAGTGCACAGGGGTTTGGAGGGGCCCAACCCCATGGGAAAGCCCCGTCCCATGTGCTCACATGTCAGAACCAAGGGCTTAACCAATTCAAACACATTGGAGTTTAATACGGGATTAACCCATATTTATTATGCTAATCCATAGTTAACACATAGTTTAGCGCTAAATTCACTTAAAACTTTAAACCAACTCTTATCTTATCTCTAATTAAGTGCAGTTTAATCTGGCAGTCCGACTGGCAGAGGTGCTTTTTAGGCGGCCTTTCTAATTTGGAATGTTAACTAGTGGAATCCCAGTTTTAGAGGAGAAAATGTAGGAAAACTTGTTCTTTCCATAACTTAGTAAATTTTCAACCAAAATGAGCTTAGGAAGAGTCATTTATGGTAGATTTTAATGTTTTGAAGCCATTGGAGTAGGTTGCAGAGGCAACAGGAGACCATAAACAAGCATTTTTCACATTTGAATCTAATACAAAAGCCCACACTATGAAGCTGGACCAAGGATATGTAGCCCAGGAGGGGTGAATTCCTTCATCAAAAACTTGTGTATTGAGCTCTGTTATTTGTGCTTGTTGTGTTATTGTTTTCTATGCTTTTGATTTCATAAAAAAAACACTAAATTTCACCAAGTTTGATGAATTGACAATCACATGCTCATGGATAAAATATTGATGGATAAGAAAACCAAAGAAATGTTTATTTAAATCTGAAACTGATATTAGCACAACAATAACTAGCAATCAATTTCATATCAAGTCGGTATCAGAGCACAAGGTTGCTTACTTGATTTTCTTGAAGGGTTTTAATAGTTACAATTTTTGTGACACTTACAAGGTTGAGGTTGTAGAGAGGAGAAGGGAAGCTATTGGTTTCTAATCCTGAGATTAGGACGAGAAGGAAGAGATCTGAGAAAGCATCATCCTCACCCAAAGGACCACTCAAATCAGCACCTAAAGCACCTCAAATTCCATCTCCATCAGTTGAGATTGAAGAGGTATGAATTGCACAAGACGTTGAAGTGCTTGAAGAGGTACAAGCTACAAAGGTTGAGCTTGAATAAAAATCCAAAATGTCAAGCTATGAAGAGACTTGTGAACATTATGAAGAAGAGGATGTTAAGAGAGACTTTAAAGAGATGCAAAGAATGGTTAAAGTCATGTATGAAGCATTCATTGCCAAAAAATATGGAGAAGGTTCAAAGCCTCCACATGGAGAAGGATCTTCAAACAATAAGAAGGATTAAGAGAAGAGCTAAAAAGTTAGTGGAGTAAATCCGCCTCCATCTCCACCATCCTCATCTTCATCAGCTTCATCAACATCTTCATCTTCCACATCCACCAAAAAAACTCATACTCATTCCAAGATCCCAAAAGGAAAGACTCCATTACTCAAGTTGGACATAAAATTTGAAATTCCCATATGTAATGGAGAGGTTAATTCCATATGCAGTGAAGAAGTCAGACAATTGGATTCGTCAGTTGGAAGTATACTACAAAATTCAGCTTTTACAAGAAGATGACATAAAGATCCAGTTGGCTTTATTAAGGCTGGACGTAGTAGCACTAGTTTGGTGGGAGCCAAAGACACAAGAGGAAATGTGAATCCATGGTAATATTTCCATTTCTTGGGTTGAATTCATGTATTCCATTAAAATATAGTTTTATCCATTAGCCTATATGCAAAAATAAATCATGAGTTGGCAAAACTTTAGGTATCTCAAAGGCCAAAATGTTCAAGAGTACACTTAGGAGTTTAGAAAGAGGGCTTTGTTTCTAGGATTAAACTTGAATTCACGAGATACACTCTTGAAATATATAGGAGGCTTACATTCCTACTTGAAACATACTATCCTTATGTTTAACCCAAAAAACTTAGATGAAGTATGTGTGCAAGCCACGCATCTTGAAGCAAGGGGAAAAAACATTCCTGAAGAGGGTAGTAAGAAGAAGCTATTCAAGGGTAAGGGACAAGATAAGGGAGTAAAATGGAAGGGAAAGAAGAATGCAAGTCTCAAGAAAGAAGGCGAGAAAAATACATGCAAATATTTTTCCAAAGAGGGGCATGATGAAGCCCACTGTCATCCCGAACTAAAGCCAAAGAAACCAAATAACAAAGGGAAACAAAAGATAATTTCCACTACACAATAAGATCTTCGATCCGATTCAGAAGATGGGACCAAGATAATCGCCATGGTTAACAAAGGAAAAGAAGCCATAGCAAGTTCTAGTTCCTCAAATAGTGACAACAACACTCCAAATGAAGGCACAATGATAGAATTGTTCCATGTTAGAGTGATTTCTAGTCATACAAAGATTAATGCATTATTTTCTACGGGTCACAAGAAAAATTGATTTCAGAAGAATTAGTCAAAAATCTTAACCTTGAAACTATACCACATCATAAACCATACCCTTTGGGTTAGATAGTTAAGAATTCCAATTTACAGGTTACAAGGAAATGCATATTTAGATTTTCTATTACTGCAAACTTTGTTGATGAAGCCGAATTAGATGTGGTTCCACTTGAAATTTCCAGGATCATCTTGGGAATTCCATATTTGTATGACAGGAAAGAGGTATTTTATCGCCATGAGAACAAATATCTTTTCTCAAGGATGGGGTGGAGTATATTGTGAGAGATCATCGCAAGAAACTGAACATTTCTTTACTTAGTTCAAGGAAAATAAAGAGGCTAGTAAATGCAAGTAAAATTTTTGTGCTTCTCATGATCAAGAAGAAGGATGATGTTGAATATGAATATTTTGATGGATGTGATGACAAATTGAAATCTTATTTGTTTGATGTGGTAAGTCAGCATGGCGAGATGTTTCAAGAACTAAAGGGTTTACCACCCAAGAGGGGAATTTAGCATGAGATTCAGTTGCAGCAGGATGTTCCACTTCCAAACATTGGTATGTATCACATGTCAATTATGGAGAGTTTGGAAATCAAGAAGCAAATCCAAGAATTTCTGAACAAAGGTATCATACTCCCATATACTTCGCCATGTGGTTCACCAATTGTTTTGGTTTCAAAGAAGGATGAGACTTGGTGCATGTGTATCGATTTCCGTGCACTGAATAAAACCACGATAAAGAATCACTAACCACTCCCATGCATTGATTATTTGCTAGATCAGTTAAATCATGCAAATTATTTCACTAAGTTAGACTTATGAAGTGGTTACCATAAAGTTAGAATAATTGAAGAGGACATTTGGAAAACTTCTTTCAAAACTAGACAAGGATTGTGTGAGTGGTTAGTTATGCCATTTGACTTAAAAAATGCTCTAGCTACTTTCACGAGAGTCATGAATGATGTACTTAGACCATTTCTAGATGACTTTGTCATTGTTTACTTATATGACATACTCATATTCAGAAAATCAAGAGAAGAACATGTCATGCATGTGAATAAGGTACTTGATGTCTTGAAAAAGGAGCAATTATTTTTAAATATGTCAAAGTGTGAGTTTGGTAAGACTTCATTGGTGTATTTGGGAGACATTGTTGGAGGAGGTGAGTTTAAGATTGATCCTTCCAAATTAGAGGTCATTCTGAATTGGCCCAAGCCCAATACATTTACGGAGGTAAGATGCTTTTTAGGGGCAGCATAGTATTGGAGGAAATTTATTGCTAATTTTTCTTCCATCATAGCTCTGTTACATGCATTTACAAGTGTGAAGAAAGTCTTCCATTGGGGAGATTTACAACAAAAACATTTTGATGCTTTGAAGAAAAAGATAATTTCAACAAGGGTTTTAGCACTTTCGGATCTTATACAACCATTTTAGATCCAAACATATGAAAGTGATTGTGTTATGAGAACAGTGCTCATGTAGCATGGTAAACCTATTTCATTTCATTCTGAAATTTTTAATGCAGTTTTGACTAAATATCCCACCTATTATAAAGAGTTAAATGCATTGGTACAAAGTGTAAATAAATGGAAGAATTACTTGATGGGGAAAGAGACCATTATCCATACTAACCATCAACCATTGCAATACTTACAATCACAGTCAAAGTTGAAACAATCAAGACATTTCAGATGGATGGGTTTTCTACAACAATTTCATTTGGTTATCAGGTACAAAAATGGAATCTACAATTAGGTAGTTGATATGCTCTTTAGGCCTATTATAAATTCAATTATTATACTCAAGAAAAATTCCATTATGCATGAAAGTTACATTGAACAATATGCAAATGATAGTGTTTTTCAAGATGTGTATGAGAGCTTGAGTCAAGGAAACCAAAATGAAGAGTTAGATTATCATGTGCATAATAGTTTTTTGTATCACTTGGGAAATTTATGTATTCCACAGGGAGAAAGAATCAATATCATATTGGAGGTACACACATCATTTATTGTAGGACATTTCGGTGTAGGCAAGACCATAGTGAATCTCCAAAGGTATTGTTATTGGCCACGCATGATTGATAGTGTATCTAATTTTATTAGAGGATTTTCTTTATGTGCAACAAGTAACCCTAGCAATAGGAAGCTTGGATTGTACACTCAACTTTCGATTCCCTCACATCATTGGGAGAGTATCCCAATGGATTTTGTAGGTGGTCTTCCTATGTCAAGGAAATTTCATGGTTATTTATAGGTTGTGGTAGATAGGTTCAGAAAAATGTGTGTTTTTATGTCATGGAATAAAACCATTACAGCTGAAAAAACCGCTAATATTTTCTTTCAAAATGTTTGGATCCACTTTGGTCTTCCTACTTCTATTGTAAGTGATCGAGATTCTCTATTAGTTGGGAATTTTTCGTCAAAATTATGGGACATGATGGATACAAATTTGAAGAATAGTACAACATTTCATCCGCAAACAAATGGTAAAAAAGAGGTGGTGAATAAGACCGTTATTCATCTTCTTAGAGGTTATTTCAGCAAGTGTCCCAAGTTGTGGGATGAACAGTTGCATTACATTCAGCATGCATACAATAGGGAAAAACATTCTTCCACAAACACATCACCATTTGAGGCATGTTATGGTTATTTTCCAAGATCACCATTGGACTTCATATTTGAGAAAGATGTCGCTATAGATGGTCATAGTGACATAGACAAGGCAAGGAAATTCATTGAGAAAATTCAGTTGATACATCACACAGTGCTAGAGCAACTTGAAAAGAGCCAAAGCGGTTACAAGGAAAGGCATGACAAACACTAGGTCGATCACAAATTCCAAGTTGGTGATGAATATTGGTTGTACATAAGCAAATATATATTACAAAGGGAAGGTAAAAAGCTCACACCAATCCATTATGGTCCATTTAAAATTCCAGAAAACATTGGTACAAATGTGTTACACAGCAATTTGTCACCGTCCCCTCAATTCCCCATCCCGCACATTGGAGGGCTCATTCCGTGACCTATGAGCAGTGACATAACCTGAAAACACTTTCATGGCATTCCCCTAGACATGGACTTTCATTTCCCTGAAGACATCTCCTTGTGAAAAACCCTAAAAATAGCCTTTTCATCCTTGGCGTGACTAGCCTGTGTTATACCTGCACCAATGGGGGAAATTCTTCAAATAGGGCGCGCCAATTGGCGCTCTGTCTCAGAGTCGCACTCGCACCAGGCTTAATAAAGGGTGTTTTTTAAAAATAAATGGCGGAAGATTGACTTTAACCAACTCCTGAACTGGTCTCTAAATTGAGTTGGGACGTTTGGCTCCGGATCTCCATGGAGAGGAAGTAGTTTTCCACCTCTCATGGAAGCTTCCTTGATGATAGGGCCAATCCCATGATTGTAGGGATCCTAACTCCCCTTCCACCATCTATATAAGCTTCCCATTTCCCTTTGCAAGTGAATCTCCAAGAGCCTTCATAGCCTAAAGAATGCTGCAAGAGCTTTGATGGTCCTCATAGTGCCAAATCCATAGCGAGGAGATTGACGATTGAAGAGAGAGGCTTGTCCCCATTCCCGACAAGCTTTACTGAGACGTATTCCACTGAAGACCCGTTGAAGGAAGGTTCAGCGTCAGAGCCTGGTTGTATTTTCCTTTGATGAATTAATGATAAGCGACTATTGGTTATGGTTCCACTCATATTTTTCATTATGATCATGAGTTGTGTCTTCTCTGACTGATACATAATTGCATATATTGGGTTTTACGCTTGTGTTTGTCATGTTTCTTGTGTGTGCAGGTGTTCGATCACGGTGAGCGAGAGGATTGTGATCTGCTGGAACAAGGAAACAGGAGCGTCATCTTCTCTACGAACAATAGCGTTGGACTTGAGGTAGGCCTTCTTCGCAAGTTGGTTTATTGTAATTAGGAACCTGCGCCTTAGTGTGATACGATTGTTGCTAGACCTGATCTGGACTAGTAGGGATCGCCTCTATCCGCAGAGGGGATTTACCTCTACAACAAAATGCATTCAAGCTAGATTTTCCTCCTTATATGAAAATTTATTGTGTCATTAATGTTGATAATTTGAGATTGTTTGAGCCTCCTTTGATTGATGATAAAGGATAACATATTCAACTTCCATCAATAGATGATTTCTCGCCAAAATATCTTGATGAACTTTAGCAAAATCTCACACTTGACAGAAGACTCAGAACTTCAAGAAGAGGGAATGTTGAATACCTTAGAGTGGGACTCATCTTTTCAAGATGTTGAGAAAGAGGAATTAGTCCAGGGTTTAGATATTTTGTATCAAATTTCTAACTGAACCTTGTGAAAACACTTCTTTTAGACAATGGAAGAGTCAAAATCCTTCGAAGGCCAAATGGTTGGAGATTGAAAGAGTAAGGGAATTGTACCCTCACTTGCTGAATATTTGATAGTATCTTTTGTAGTAAACAAGGCTTATAGTAGGGAGGAATGATCTAAGGCTCATTATTTAGCTCAAAATTGAAATTGTTAAAAAATGCTTCAAATCTGAACACCTGGATAGACCTCGTCTCCAAGATTCCAATGCAACTCGTTTCATCAAATTCCGAGTTTGTATGAGGGAATTATGGCCTGTTGTTCGTTTTCTTAAACGGGAAAAAATAAGCAGAACATGTACAGGGATGATGTGGCAAGTTCAGTCAGTTTCACGAGGAATATTCTCTAGAATCAACCAATGATACTATGCCAAGTGGCACAACCAGATTCGCCAATATTGACTAGGAAGGGAAAAAAATTTTATCCTAAGTCTAAGGGTGAATTTTTATTATTTGGTGCAATGTATATATATATATATATATATATATATATATATATATATTTAACCTAAGTCTTAAACCTTACAACTCATCGAAACGCATTTACATTTGGAGGAGCTCTATATCCATTTAGTGGGAGGCTATATGTGGTGAACCAGCTAATTTGGTGGCAGAAATAATTGCAGTTTGGAGAAAAATTTATGGTGGGGGTCAGGGTTGAACCCTAGACCTACCACCTGCCAAAAAATAGCCTTACCATATCTGCTCCTATCATGGGTCTTACCCATATACAACTTTGCCAATATTTGAAGTTTAATGTGCCAGTGCATGGGGGTCTAGAGGGGGCCACCCCCCTCCCATGTGCTCACATGCCAGAACTGACGGCTTAACCAATTCAAACCTGTGGATTTTAATACAGGATTAACCCATATTTATTATGCTAATCCACAGTTAACGCATATTTTAGCGCTAAATGTGCTTAAAAATTTAAACCAGTGCTTATCTTATCTCTAACTACACTTATCTCTAATTAAGCACAGTTTAATCTGGCGGTACGACTAATGGAGGTTCCTTTTTAGGTGGCCTTGCTAATTTTAGAATGTTAACAGGCGGAATCCTAGTTTTAGAGGAGAAAATGTAGGAAAACTTGCTCTTTCCATAACTCTAGCAATGTTTTACCAAAATGAGCTCAGGAAAGTCATTTCTGGTAGATTTTTATGTTTTGGAGCCATTGGAGCAGGTTGCAAAGGCAATAGGAGACTGTAAACAAGAATTTTTCACATTTGAAGCTAATATAAAGGCCCACGCTATGAAGCTGGATTAAGGAGATAGGAGGGGTGAACTCCTTCATCAAAAACTTGTGTATTGAGCTCTGTTATTTGTGCTTGATGTGTTCTTATTTTTTGTTGTTCAGTAATTAGTTTCTATACCTTTGAGTTCATAAAAAAACACTAAATTTCACTAAGTTTGATGAATTGAAAATCACATGCTCATGGATAAACTCTTAATGGATAAGAAAACCAAAGAAATGTTTATTTAAATTTGAAATTGATATTAACACAGAAATAACTAACAATCAATTTTAGATCAGCTTGTTTGGGTCGAAATAATTTTAACTCTTTAGAAAAAAAATAGAACTATGCTATGGAAAATTTATATTTGGATATCAATAACGATTTCTGATTAGATAGAGCATATACCTTCTACCCACCGCATATAAAAAAATTCTAACATCATTATACTCAGTAGGAAAATTTGGATGGATCAATTTGAGCACAACACACGATGGAGCATATCAGTATCCCTATTGTTTCCACACACTTAATCCTTCTCCACAACCCAGGTATTTGATTAAACTGCTTTATATGTTAAGCCATTCTTAACATCTTGTCTAAAATAACCAGGCACTCAATTCGGTTGGCAGAAAAGTATTCAAATCGCTTCAAAATACTTGCAACCACAAGAATACCTTCAACAACCCGATTTTCCTCTTCTATATCGTTCAGGAGACTCTTAAGGACGGTCTCTCATGTATCTCCTTTTGGATGACGAGAAATTACATCTTTCTAAAAATCATAAAGTAAGAATTTAGATAAAATATTTGATATAGAAGATTGACATGATATTAAATGAATTTCATGTTGAAATTAAAAAAAAAAAAAAGGTTGTTCAAATGATGTAGGGGTTTAATACATTGTTCGTTCTCCCCCTCCAATTGTTGTTAGTTTTCCCGCCTAAAATTTTCAACTTCCCATTGTCGTTAGTTTCTCCCCATAAAATCTTGGGCCTCTACTTGCCATTCATTTATCCAATAAAGGTTTTCACTTTCCTAAGTGTTGGTCATTTCTCAACCTAAAATCTTTTCCCTCCACCTACAACTCATGCAACTTATATTTCCATGAATTTAAATCTTTAACCGATGCCATTTTTATTAAATCACTATGATTGCTTGGTATTTGAAGATTAGTTACTTTTCAAGTCCAACTTTTTGAGTCGAAAGAAGAGTCTAATCTTCAGATGATTTTCCAAAAAAATGCCTCATGCTTGTAAGTTGATTCCACATACCTAAATTGTTCATTGAAAACGGTTAGAAACATGAGAAATACTTCAAAATATGAAATTCAAAAGATGAAAAACACATTTCATTGAACATAAATTTAAGAACGCAATAATGTGTACAACGGGACACATTATAATAACACTATTCTGCAATATTTGAGAAGGTTCACACAATGTCATGATGAACTTGGTGGGGTTGGTGTAAATGTTACTGAAGAATACATGGTAAGCCTAGCCCTTTTGGGCCCTCCCAAGAGCTGGTATAACTATCAAGATTCGATGAATGAGAGGGAGAAACTACCAAGTTGGGAACACTTATGCTCTGATTTGGTACATTAGTAAATAAGGAAGAATATTATAGATGTGAATTCATCTAAGGGCAAGGATGAAGAAAACTTTGCACTGGCTAGAAAAGTAAAGAAGGGAAAAGGGAAGAAATATCAATCCAAGTCAGAGTCCAACTGAGGGGGCAAGAAGAAATATTTTTCCAAAATTAAATGCTTCCATTGTCATGAAGTCGAGAACTATGCCACAAAGTGTCCACACAAAAAGGCAAGAAAGAAGACGTCAGGAGGAGCAACAAGTGAAGCCTTGGATTCATAGTTCTAGCTTGAATTTACCCTCATTTCATGCATGACCAACACAACGATGGGGAGCGTGTGGTACTTGGAATCAGGTGCATCGTTCCACATGACAGGGTGTAGAGATGTTTTCAGTGACCTGGAAGAGAAATATTTGCAGATGCACATAGAGAGACTGGGATTGGTACAATCACCTTTCAAAGGAGTCAAGATCCCCCCTCAGGCTCATGGATGTCATGCTTGTTCTGGGCCTAAAGAAAAATATAATCTTTGTAGTAGTTTTGGAAGACTGTGGTTATGATGTGATATTTAGCAAAGGAAATTAATTCTTGAGACACATAGCCACAAGACAAGTGAGGCAAATATGGATTCATATGAAGAACATGTATATGTTAGATATGGAAGATTGTGCTACATTAAGCTCAAAGGCGGAGAAAGTGCAGAGCCACGATGTTGGTGAACTTTGGCACAAAATATTTGACCATTTGCATCATGGAGCCATGAAGATTATGCAACAAATAACCACATGCCTCCCCAAATGGGCACTTGAGTAGCAGTATGTATGCAAAGGGTGTACTTTGGGGAAGTACACAAAATCCACATTCCATGATTGGAATAAAAAATCATATGCAGTCTTGGAAAGGATCCACTTTGATTTCTGTGGACCTTTCTCGATAGCCTCCACTGCCATGCACAAATATTTTATAATTTTTATTGATGAATTCTCACGAAAGTGCTAGATATTCTTCACGTGGAAGAAATACGAGACATTCTCCAAGTTCATATAATTCAAAGCACTAGTTGAGAAAGAAACCAACAAGAAGGTCAAGACTCTCAGGAGCAGTAATGGAGGTGAGTACGTGTCGAATGACTTTAAAAATTTATGTGCAAAAGAATGAATTTGACGAGAGTTGACAACACCCCACAACCCATAGCGGAATGTGGTGGATGAGAGAAATAACCATAACATTTTGGGAGGAGTGAGGGAGATGTTGCATGATCAAGGAATACCACTACACTTGTGGGAAAAGGCATGCAACACAATATTCTATTTGTAGAACTGGAGTCCTCATCAAATTCTGGGCATGATTACACTAGAGGAGGCTTTCTCAGGGATAAATTAGGATGTGTCATGCTACAGGATTTTTGGAGTCTCTGTTTACTTCCATGTCTCCAAAGAATCAAGAAAGGAGCTTGAGCCGACAAAATGATTGGGGTATTTGTAGGTTACATAGAAACTCCTCACAACTACCGTTTGTACTTTTCATCCCTTACGATGAAAATTGTGTGAAGAGATGAAAATTTTGATGAGGAGAAAGAAATGTTGTGCTCTCTTGAGAGGGAGATTTATATCCCACAAAATGAAGAGCTTTTAGCTCAAAAGGAGGAACCTCAAGAAGTTGTGGAGAAGGCACAAATTGAGGAGTAGAGAGTGGAGACAACCACTCAAGCATAACCATCTAGAGAAGGTAGAAAAAGAACCAAGGAAGTTGAGAGACTTGTGTAGGATGTGAGGGAGAATGTGGGTGCTCCTTTAAATGTATGCAGTAAGAGAAGGTCACCTGATCGGTACACTAGCTATATGGCTCTAATGACTGAGATTCTAGATACTAAGCTATTCTCCTTCGAGGAAGAAGTAAATAAAAATGTATGGGTTGATGCAATAGTGGAGGAATATGAATCCATTATAACTAACAGTGTTTGGGAAGTGGTACCAAGGCAAACAGATAAATCAATTGTGGGTTCAAGATGGATCTTCAAGGTTAAGTAGGTAGTAGATGGAAGCATAGAGAAGTATAAGGCCAAATTTGTGGTTAAGGGGTACTCTCAAGTTGAGGAAATTAACTATGAGGATATCTTTGATCTTGTAGCAAGGCACTCATCCATTAGATCAATTATTTCTCTAGTTGTGCAGATGGGATGGAAGATCCACCAGATGGATGTAAAAAGAGAATTCCTCAATGGATTTATCGAGGAGGAGCTGTACATCGAGCAATTAGAAGGCTCTGATACTTTTGATTGAGATTCTCATGTGTGCAGACTCAGGCGATCGTTGTACAATCTCAAATAAACACCTTGTGCTTGGTACACCAAGATCGATATCTATATCACCGTTTGGGCTTCACCAAAAGTGAGGCGAATGAAAATCTATTTCATATCTTGGCAACAGGTAAATTTCTCATCATTTTCTTATATGTTGATGATTTTATTTTAACAGGTGATGAACAACTAATAAAATATTGCAAGGAGGACCTTGCAAGAGAAGTTGAAATGAAGGACATGGATCTCAAGCACTACATCCTTGGTTTGGAAGTATGGAAAGGGGATGGGGGATTTTTCATCTCTCAAGGCAAGTATGCAAATGATATGCTACAAATATTCCACATGGAGAGTTGCAAACCCATAGAGACACATCTAGCGACCAACTAGAGGAAGGAGGATGCCACTTGAGGTGAAGAAGTGGACGCTACCATTTATCAACAACTAGTGGGCTCACCGATGTACCTTAAGAACACACAAATAGATATGTTTTATGCAGTCAACCAACTAAAACAACCTATGGTTAGGCCAACCAAACTATTTTGGAGGGAAACTAAGCATGTTTTATTGTACCTCAGAGGCACTACCCAATTTGGACTATGGTACAAATGGACATAGGGACTGAAGCAACGTGGCTTCACAAATGCAGATTAGGCTAGGGGTCCATTAGACCAAAATAGTACATCAAGTGGAATTTTTAGTGTTAGGCCCACAACGGATTCCTCAAACAACATAAAGAAAATATTTGTGGCACTCATCTCGACATAAGCAGAATACATGGTTGCAATTCAATCAACATGTGAGGCGATTTGGATGAGAAAGATACTTGTTGGATTATTTGGTTAGATGATGGATCCAACTATCATCTCCTATGATAATCAGAGTTGCATCAAGCTCTATGAGAATCTTGTTTTTCATGATCGATCCAAGAATATAGATATCAAGTATCACTATTTACGGGACTATGTGCAGAGGCAAATAATGTTGTTGAAGTACATTTGATAAAGGAATAAGATACTGACATTTTGACAAGGGAATTTTCAAGAGGGAAGTTCAAATTCCACAGATGCATGATAGGGCTGGTTGATAATCCATTTCTTGCTGAGAGGGAGTGTTGAAAAATTCTCAATTTGATTTTGCCTTGATTAAATTGAGAAAATTTGAATTTCCACATTAGCGGACAATTTGGATGCAGTTAATTTAGGTGACATGGCTTATATCACCAATTTTACTCAATAATTTAAATTTGGAGGAGTTAGAGCTCCATTAAGCATGTGTGATTTCTAATTTGTAGCAATCAAGGTAAATTATCTCAGGTTTTTTTCAATTAAACTAGTTCTAACTATTGAAGGAACTAGTGGAGGGTAAGTTGTGCAGTGGGACTTCAGTCAAACTCAATGATCATCTAGTTAATTGATCAATAAACCAAAAATAGCAAGTGCATGTAGAGAATTCGAGTTCCTTGAGCTTCGTGGATATTCCAAGGTAGTGCAACATCAACAATGACTAGTATTCATTGTACATGTGTTGCATGCATTCATATGATCAGCCTAAGCAATTGTGCAATCCATTTTGGAGAAATTCCTAAATAATAGGGGCCTAATTTATCAAGGAACAACACAAGGAAATAGGAGCTCAAGCAAAGCCAAAATTTGACTAAGTCTGGTTCAGAGCTTCTGAGTGAGCAGAGAGATAGGTTATGCACTTTTAGGTTGTGCTCATTTGAGAAAATCAATTGTAATACATATCTATTCTTTTGATTTAATGCAAGCATGCATTGGGGTTTTTAGAAGATTTATTTCCCTAGGAAAAATAATATTTTCATGTACGCGACTTCTTATTGCATGTCTAATATTTAAATTCTAAATTGTGAATTATTTTCTGTGGAGCAGTTGAGTAAGTTTGTGTCTTGTGATTTTGATTAAAAATTCATGAACAATTGTAAATATAAATCGCAATTTCTACAACAAGGTGGGGTATGTAGTTGAGCATCATTTTGTAGGGGGTCAAAAGTTTGCAACATGGAGGGATGACATCCATGATTCCTTCTCTCATGAAATTAATAGTGAGGTATGTAATTTCAATGTTTGTGCTTGATTTTTTCATTTTGCAAATGATTAAAGCCTAAATATCAACTTGCACAAGGTTAATGGTTGCCAACACAAAGGGATGGTATCCATAATTCCTTCCCTCATGAAGGTCATAACAGGGCTAGTATTATGAATGTGCGAGCCTAATTATGCTATTTTTATAGAATATGAGAGCTTAAATATTATATTTTAGGGGGGCAAGACTTTTCAATGAAAAGTGATAGCATCCATAATTCCTTCTCTCATGAAGGCGATGTAGGCCTTAACAACAAGTGGGATTGAGTCCAATTTCAATAGGCAAGTAAATTTTATGATTTTTCAATTATAAGGAGAAACCATGATAATCAATGATCTTCTTATTCAATGGAAGGTGTTTTGTGTTCAAATTATATGTAATATAGTTTGATAGGTTGATCACACACAATAGAAAAAGGCCATGGCTTTTTGTAGTATTCTTTAGTGTGGTGGTGGTACTGTGATGTCTCGTCCTAGGATTCTACCAAGTTTTTGACGCAATGATTAAACACTAAGCGTTGGACATAACGATACAAACATAGAATGCCAATTAGTATGGTTCTATCTCAAGCAATTAAAGATAGGTCACTTTTTCAATTGTTGGATGTAGCATCTAATGCAAAGGTAAAATTTCAAATAATCATAAAGTGTCTTTTCAAGGAATCCTTGTTTTCATGGTAAACATTATTGATTTTGTTGTGGATATGAAGTAATAATGAAAATTATCACAAAATATTCATGTAGCCTAGCAACATTTAATATTTGTGGTTAACCAACTAGAACTTAACTCCAACTACAACATAGTTAAATAGTAAACTCTTATTTAGTGTTGAGTTTACATAGAGGAGTGGTGGCTGTTGTAACATTATATGGTTTTGAAAAGTTAGAACATTAGAAAAAATAAAAAATAAAAATTTTAAGTTAGGATATGATTAGAAAAAGAGAAAAATAAATAGGATTACGACTATTTGATTATCCTTATCAAAAAAATGTTAGAAGTAGATTTTCCTAAAAAAATGAAGGCAAAATAAAATGTTAAAAAAGCAAATAAAAAATGAATGCTTTAGCTTTAAAAAATAAATTTTCAAAGGATGTCTGTTTAAATGCGCCACAAAAATGTTAATTATTATTAATTTGTGATTAATCTGCTTAATTAAGCATTAATTCTTATTTTGATAGTTGGCATAAAACATTATTGTAAATCCAGAACATGTTTTATTATATGATCGCTAGAAGACAAAAGGCATTTTTCGGTGGAAGATGGCCAACCACCGATTCTGCTGCTGGAAATCTGGGCGGTTGCAGGAAATCCGCATCTACAGGAATTCACAAAGCGTCTACAGGAAAATATGACTGCGAGTTGTCTATAGGAAATTACGGAGTTGCTTCGAATCAAAACAAATCTGTATAAGACTTTAAATCAATTGACTTGATAATTCAATAAGGAAACAATTAGCTTAAAGAATACTTAAGAACAAGTTAAAATGACACTTTTTAATTTAATTTTCATACCTTAAGCACATAACACCGTTTTGGCCAAAACTTAGATAATATAATCCAAATAAGTGTAATTAGGGGTCAAGGAGAGTTCAAAATGGGAGAAGCAAGGTTTTAGAAGGTTGTCAAAATTGGGAAAAAGTGGGACTCAACAATCGCGCCTGTCACCAACCTTGTACGATCAGTACAAGCATATAGCATATTTAAAGGCAATGTTCCACAATGTCCTCATTCATGCAAAGGAGGACATGGTAGGAGTCTGGTATGACCTATCATACCTGGTGACAGAAGAAGATCTTGTGCAAATTACAACAACATGGCCCCCAGTTTGGTTTAACGTGGTGATAGATGTTGGTGTGACCTCCTCTGCCCCACCCAATCCATCTACATATAAGCTGCGCACGAAGAAAGATCAGAAAAAGGACATGAAAGAACCATCCACAACAACAGAGACAGATAACCCACCCATCGAAATGGTCGATGTTCCAAGTGATGCTCATATGGAGGACCGCGAAAGAGACAACGCAGATGCTCCTTCAATCGACACATCTCGAGGTACCAAGAGAGGACCTTAGTCCCTGTCGGGTCCATGCCCAAAGAGGAATGCATATAAGAAGACTGGGACTAAGCCATTGACACTAACAGATGGATATTTTGATAAGATTGGCAACACAATCAAGGTAGTCACCGAAGACGTATGGAGCAATAGGGACTCACAATACAAGTTGGTCCTTGATGATGTGCAACAAGGAATCCATCAGCTGAGAGTGCAAGCGAGTGAGATACAAGCAAGCATGGTTCAAGCGAGCGCGGGACAAGCGACCACGTTGACCATTCGACTCCCATATACCTCAGAGAGCTAATTGTTTCAAGTTCCATGCCCAACACTTCACCTTTATAATCCAGCGTTGTATTCCACCATTCATACAGGGCTCAATGTTGGAATTGACTTGGTCATCTTTCCCAGTGAAAAGCTACATTGCATCCATACAATGATTACAGATGAGTTGTAGTACAAGGATTACAAGGTATTGCTAGGTCACCTATGATGCCCAAAAGAAATCTGATACATTGCATAAGGGGCAGAAGTTAGACGAAAAATCTAGGAGCATTGTGGAGAGCCAACGTGCACAATTAGAGTCCCTCATCAGTCGGTTGTGCTCCGAGATTCCTGACTTAACAGTACCTACCACTGTCACATCCACTACAAAGTTGGAAATTCTTGCAGTCGCGCTTAAAGCTTCAAAGTAAGAGATAGCCACTATGCGCGCTAAGTTGGAGTAGAAAATCGCAGTGTTATAGACAAAATTACAGCCATAGATGCCACCAGAAGTTAGAGTACAGTGCACCGTCGTCATCCAGGAAGCCATTGCAAGCATCACGGCAGTTGTGGAAGCCTGCAACACTCTTTTTGAGGGTGCCATGGGCAATTGGACCTTCCTCTAGGATGACCCCATGGTTTAATAGGTGATGATGGATTTACGCGCTAAGGAGTAGTAGTTCAACGACATCTAAATCATTGTGTCGACCCTGGTACTAGCTCAAAGATTAGCCCGCCTATAGGAAGGTCATTCAATTTAGACTAATATCGATACGCTGCACTGACGGGAGCATTTACTAGAAGCCAGAATGCAACCTTGGGCTGAGGAAGTGCTACAATTGTCGCAGACCATTCTTAGTTCACTGAAGGGGATCTAGTAGACACAACATAGCATCAGCTTAGAAGCATAAAGACCTACCATTTAGAAGCTCATTGGAGAAGAATAACGCACCATAGCACAAAGCACTGATATCATCCAGCCACTCAAGGACTCCATCTAAGTGTTGAGGGCCAACATGCAGGAAGCGGGACCAGAGTGACTCAAGGACGAGCCACTAGATTGTGTTGGGGGCCTATTGGGTTAGGGTCCCCTAGGGTCAAGTTTTGAGTACAATTTTGGTTAAGTTTTTCTAAAATGCGTTGTGCACAGAAAAATCAAGGAGCTTTAGGGCGGGTCAAAATTCCTTTGTCGTTGTAATGGGTAAAAGGGAAAACATGGGGCTCAAATCACAGTTTGAGACCATGGTATTTGGAATATCAGTCCTATAAATATGTATGATTCAAGTCAAGTTAGATATAGAATATCATTCAGAAATAACTTATATAAGTTTGGAAAAGTATGTGTTAGTCAAGGTTGGATAGGCTCCTATTGGTTCTGTGCGCGGAGACCTAGTCCTGAGTTGTGTGAAAGGACCTTAATATTGTGTGCGCAGGAGAAGATTTCTATACTGATTGAAAATCTATTAATAAAGATAAGAGTTTGGTGAATGAAGATTTACTTATATGGTTTCCATGTTCACGTGTTAATGTATTGAATTACTTATAGATCTGTTGTTGTTAAGAATATGCATTTATCTGAAGTTATGCATATGATAATAGATTCCTATATTCACGCACATATTGTATGATTGGTTAGGATTTATGTTAAGGATAGATCTATGTAAATGCACAAGGTTTATTCCAGTTTCTATTGAGTAGATCTGAGTAAGGATAATTGTATTTTTTGTGTAATATTGTATTAAAGTTTAGGGTTTCCTGTGTTAGATCTGAATTGGGTTAAGGAGGTCATTGTGCAGGGAAGTAATCATTAGATATGTTAAGAAGTGATATTGTGCAAGCATATTACTGCCGAAAGGGCCAGTAGTTGGAGGGTTTTGTTGGTTGCGCAGAGCACTCTAAACCTGGGTAAGGACCCCTCAAGCCAACACAAAACTTGTAATCTAAGACATACCTTGAGTTGTTCTTTAACAAATCTTGTAGGACATAAATTCTTAAAGGGCTTCCTTTGTAACAAAACTTCTTCCATGCTTCAAGTATATCCTTTGAAGTCTCCTCTCCCTTATGAGTGTCCAACAAGTGTTCCTAACTAAGGAAAATATAAAGAAAAAGGTTATTAGCATACAATACAAACAAATATTGGTATCGGAGTGAAACCAAACATAAAAGAGGATACAAAGAACAATATACTTATCTTTCATAAAATTGTGTGGGATCCCTCTTAATCCAATATTGAGGGATACTTGTAACTTATCAAAATAATTCAAAAGTGTTCTAACAAGACATGTTATACCTACAAATTCTAGGAATCAAAATATTAAGGAATACAATACAAAGAATAGAAGACAAAGAGGGATTTGTGTGAGAGAGGGGACTTAATAGTATAAGTCCTTGACTTATGATTCTTCGGTATTGTTCTTCTTAGGTGGAGATTTATCAGTAACATTCTCTTGATCCATATCTCTCTTCTTATTCTTTCTATTCTTCAGACATTGATTTTTGTAGTGACCCATCTTATGACAATTGTAAAATTCGATCTTAGATAGGTAAACCTTCTTCTTTGGTTCTTTGAAATTCTTGAAGTTTCCCTTGTTTTTGTGATGAGAAAAATAGGCATTAAAGATTTTTTCTTCTTCATTCTCTGTTAGTATAAAATCTTTCTGCAAGTGTACCAAAAATACCTTACTTAAGCCATGAGTGATTGATGGCCCTAACAATAGATATCATCGTCTAAATCTTTAGATATGTAACGAAAATTTAGAAGAAATCTGCAAAATAATAGATATGTGGCAGAAAATACGTTAAACAACAAAGATTTAACTAATTTAAAACCCCATAGCATAGACAAAGTGATATAAAAGAATGAATGATATATTATGAATTTGTTACTTGGTGAAGGAGACTCATATGATGGCTATAGGTCCCCCTCAAATGGGATGGGTCCTTTGGCTATCCTCTATGCTTCAGTATTTCTGGATCTTTCTCTCTCTATGATGTGTGGAACCCAAAATGGGTATTGAACTCAAATGGGAGCTCGAATGAAAAAAGAATATAATAATGACAATGATAGTGATCATGGTCGGGAATGGATGGAAAACCCTCCTATTTATAACAAAATATTGGGTTATTCTCAAAAACGGAAAATAATAAAATATTATTAGCCACAATCTATATCAACTGCTTGGAATATTTTATTAGATGTTTTGAAGGGAAAATATATTTAAATTGGTTAAATACCCTTATTTAGAAATAATAAACAAACAAATGATATATGTATTATTTCAAGGAATCAATTAAGGAATAATAAACAAATAATGATTTGTTTAATCATTCCTAAGTGATTTAGTCAAATTTGACAAGAAATATTAACTAAATAATGGTTTAATTAATTATTCCTAAAGAAAAATAAATAAATAAACAATGATTTATTTAACTATTTCTCATGACTAGGTCAAATGTGACAAGGAATAATAACTAAATAATGATTTAATTAATTATTCCTAGAGGAAAATAAAATAAATAATGATTCATTTAATTATTCCTCATGGGATTTCATGTTTTAATTAGAAACAACTTAATAAAATATGGTTTAACAAGTTATTTCCTATAGTGAAAGCAATTTTACGATGGTAAAATTTGTCTTACATGGTGTATTTCGATCCACTTAGTTAGATATGGCTAAGTGATCATTTTTTGGTGATAACATTATCATTCTTGTTATTTACTAACGATACTCAAGCTTATTCTTGACTGCATGAATTCCACATTTGCTCAAATTTTGGTGTATCCTTCCAATTGTTAAGTCCTGATGCAAAAGCAATCCAAGATTGTGGTAGTCCTAGAAGAGCAGTAATTATGAGCTCTTCTTCTGGGACAACCTCATATATTTCTTGGAGTTCATCTCTGATTCTAGATATCCTTATAAATAAGGATGATATAGTGTCATCTTTCATCATCTTAATAGTCCTTAATTCATTCTTGAGGCTTTCTATTTGACCAATGTTCTTGATGGTGAATAATTTAGAGACAGCCTCATACATTTCTTGAGTGGAATCTATGTTGGATATGTATGGAAATAGGTTTTCCTTAACTCCATCCAATATTAGGTTCATAACTAGGATTTCGGGTTTCTCTAAATTTTTCTTTTGTTGCTTCATTTATAGGTTTCTTGATTTTTCCTTGAACAAGATCCAAAAAAAAATTCTTTTGAGGATGAGATCTATCCTCTTTTCCCAGGCCCTGTAGTTAGAGGCTCCTTCTAGTTTGTTTTCTCCCTTCATTGAGTTTTACATAGTTCTTGTAGATAGTAGGCTTATCTCTTTATATGATCCTTTTTCTTTAATTACCTTAATTTGATCTCCTTTTCCTCAATAGATATTCAACCTACCTTTTTCTTCCTTCTTCAGCTTAGCTTTGATACCATTTTAGAAAATCGGAAAGGTAAAAGTAATTTATTATATTGATAATTACTTGTGATATTATTGTGTTCTTATTAACTTATCTTTGTTCTTCCTTTATCTTCTTCTCATCAAGCAATTATCTACACAAGAACATGAATACTATGGACACTAAATGTAGGCACTCAGTGAGGGCTAAAACTCCTATACAGGGGAAAACACAGTCAAAGAAAACTTCCTTTAGTAGATTCAAAATGAGATAGATCAAGACCTTAGAACAGGAGACCTTCCTTCTCCACCAAGTTAGCCTTCCAAGATGATTTAGTGGTCTCTTCTTATCCAACAAATTTTTAGCACCAATCCATAAATCCGACTTCCCAACTACAAAATTCTAACCCAGCTTCAGAATTTTGGTCTCCCCAGCTACTACAAAATTTTGGCCCCCTATAATTGTTACACGTTATTTTGTCACCATGACATTTGACTATTCATGTGGGTCTATCACCATCCATATCATGTTCCCTTAGAGGTCAAAAATACTCATGTTCCTGAATAGATTTAGACGATGATATCTATTGTTAGGGCCATCAATCATGTGGGTCTATCACCATCCATATCTTGGAAATTGGAGAAAAGCTCTGTAAAACCCTTAAAAGATTGTCAGCGCGGTTTTTCTAGATTTTTCCTGCGCATGCATTGATGCTTCTTCCATTAGTCGCGGTGATCGCCACTCTGCTCGCCACTAAAACCTGGCACCCATGTGAAAGAGGAGTAAAACAAACCACTGCACCACCATCGCCACCATGGAGACCCATCAATGCTACCCAGCGCAACATACATGGTTCCTAAGGACCTATGGAATCCACCAGAGACTTCTCAGGTGCAAGGAGTGGGATCCTATCTAAAGTAAAAGATAAAAGAGTTGCCCCATATCCAAAGTTTTTCAACTTCCCATTCTTAGCTCTCATGAGTTGGCCCTTCATATTAGCCAACACTCCTTCACTCCTGTTGAAAATTGTTCCCCCAAAACATTCAACTCCAGTCTGTATTTGTGCTTTGGTGGCCACATGCAAAGTTGCACTCCCACATAACCTGGTAACCATGAATGCTATGATCTTTAGGTCCAGTCGCACAATAGTTTTTATATCAATGCGACCTTACTTTAACTTTGAATCTCGGTTACAATATTGAGTCATATAAGTAGCAGTGGGAAGACCTCCTGGTCTGCTCCCAAATAAGGGAATGTCCCTCCCTCTACGAGGAAATCCAATGAGGAAATATATGTCCTCCGGTTCTATCAAAATTCAATGGTATCTGATAATGAAACATTAATCTTGGACATCCCATGCATTCGCTAACTAATTCATCAGCTCAACCTGTGCTTTCATACCCTGAATCGCCCAAAACTTATACAAGCCACAATTTTTTAATGAGCGCATTATTGTCAGATCATCCATGGCTTCATTTTCCACGAATTCATGCTCTCTTTCTCGCCATTCCAATATGATTGTAAACCTACACATCAGTAATTTAATCATTAAAAATCAGTTGGGATAATTTTGAGCCATTTTTATGGAGAGATTTATTTTTTTTAAAAACCCCACAGCGATTGCGTAGGTGTTGTGTTTACACAGTGCATTTTTTTTCACGCGTTATACACAAAACCCGTGTGCAGTTTTCTCCGCGATAACCCGCACACCCCTGAGGGCGTATTTTAAAACATGTTTTCCCTCTAAAAAATTCCCAGGAAGCTTAAAATAAAAAATTAAACAGATGAAAACAAAGATACTGATGATGTGGATTACCTAGTGCTAACGATTCTCGAAGTGGTTGGTTAGTTCTCCTAATATCAACTCCAGAAGATTTTGGGCAAAAACTCTTTCTGCTCTGTTCTAGAAATCAAAAGGTGAAAATGACTTGTTTAAACTTCTTTTTGTAGTTTTAAATGAATAAAATAATATTATTTTATTTATTTTTACTTTTAAAAAGTCAAATCAAAATATTTTTCCTTTTTTAGAGCAGATGTTAGTAATTATTCGAGTTTTTGTGCAGGACACATGATTTTTGTGAGAAAAAACATTTTGACATTGAGTAGACTTTTATCACTTTTTCGGGCTCTATAAAAAATACGAAAAATCGAAACCCTGGAGTCCTCTTTTAAGCCCTTTTCAGACTCTCTAAACATGAAAAGATCGTTGAGCACTTGAATATTTGAACTCAATAAAATAAATGAACAGTTTTCCATTCAATATAAGTTTACCCCCTTTTCAGACTGAATTGGAATTATTACGAGAAAGGTATACGTTGAATAATCATGGTCAATAGATTTCTCTCCTGCATTATTTTATCTTTTTTCGGGCTTGAGGGACTAAATTTACAAAAAAGAACAACCATGAAGTTTACTTATTTTTTTCTTCTGACTCCCTAAAACTAAAAAACACCGAGTTAATCCTATACTAGACTCGTCAAAACTAAATAGTACAGGACCTGTTGATCACAATAGGACCGAACCACTCCTTCTAAGGGTTCTTTTTTAATACTAAGATGGACTCATCCGAAGGATTAACTTACACAACAAGAAAATTTTATCCTCCTCAAGCTCGACAAAAATATAGTGGTACTTGCCAGTAATGGTGGGGGGGAAATAGAGAAAAAGAATCCATTTTTTGTCCTTGTTTTATAAAACAACATGTCGCTCTTGAAGATGACACTTTATTACACTTGTACTTGGGTTGGGAAACCTTTTTCTTATAGTTAATCAAACCACATTGAAATTCTTCAACTAGTTTCTGGGTATTATCTTTAGGTCAAATGTTGCCAAGTCATTTATAGTGTTGTTATGTGTTCAAGAAAATTTTCAATTTACCATTCATTACAAACACTTGTTTCCATTCGCGTTGACCATCCTTGAGTCAGTCCTTGAAAAAAATTTCTTCAAAACTTGATCTAATGGTTTTGTGTTGTAGGCTTTCCTGCAACAGATCACTTTTTATTGACATTAGCTCACTATCTAGAAAGTTGATCTAGAATCCTATCAGTACCTTGGAATTTGCATGCCTTAATGGCAGGTTTCTCGCCTTCGACGATAGGTTTTCATCATTGACCTTTGATCAAATGATTCTATGGGTGTTCGACTACAAATAATTCATGCAAACTTCATAGATTGTACTGAATTACTTTGAGGGCCATTGTCATTATTGATGGTTTCTCTCACACTTGTTAACGGTTCTCATCATTGACCGCTAATCAAGTGGTTTCTACCATGTTCGACTATGACATAAGCAATCACATGGATAGATTCGTACTAGTTCGAGAAGCAGAAATCAAGTCCCTGGATCTAGTTTCCACCATCCACGCTGCGAGGAATTTTTGTTATTCATAATGTAGTAGACTTCTAATGACAGATGGCTAGGCCCATACTATGTCTACCTTTGATGTAATACTGAAATAATATTTGTACCAGAACATTTAGTTATTTTTTCTCCAAGTATGGGAATTCCTACCTCGGTGATATATATATTTTCTTTAAATTTTTTTATAGGTTTTCAACCGTTGTCTCCAATCCAATCCTCGGAATGATAAAGTGCTTCACTCTTCAGAAAAACTTTCTCAGACTTCACACTTTAGGGGGCAACTTGTTACACGTCATTTTGTCACCATGGAGACATTGTGACTGTTCATATGGGTCTATCACCATCCATATCATGTTCCCTTAGAGGTCAAAAATACTCATGTTCCTGAATCAAGTCTTGGAAATTGGAGAAAATCTCTGTAAAACCCTTAAAATATTTCCCTTGTAGTTTTTCTAGCCTTTTCTTGCACATGCGCTGATGCTTCTTCCATTAGCCGCGGCGATCGCTGCTCTGTTCGCTACTAAAACATGTGCACCCCTGTGAAAATCAAGTAAAAATAAAAGGTAACTTCTAGAAGCCTAGTTGGTCGAATATTCTCCCAATTGGAAGCCTCTAGAGTCGCGCTAGTTTGAGCTTTATCCCTCCACTCATGGAGCTTATCCCTTGGTCCAAGGAACTCAAATCCCTTCATGTGAGGAACCCATCCCTTTCTTAATGGATCTGAAACTACTTCAATCTCTCTACATATTGAGCTCAAGTTTCAGGTTGAAGAGTAGATACCTAGATACTAATGTGAATAGAGACTGATTTGTAAATTTTCTAACCTAGATAGAGTTCATACTTTCTATACTAGTGAGTTGTTGTTGACACATTAGAGATCACATATTTGTGCTTATGACTTCATGCTAGTCATTCTAGAGAGGAAAGCTTATCAGACTGAAGGAAAATGATTTCTCAGACACCTGAGAGGAATCTGTACAACATCAAGGCATCTAGTTATAAGATTTATCTTTCTAATTATGATAATACATATGGTTCTTTTTTTATCATTGCCTTGATTCTGAATTCATGGAAATGATGTCAATAATTATATTCCTTGATCACTAATTTGGATTAGTATTTATGATTATTATATATTTTAGATGCTTTGATAATTTGTCTTATCTATGATTGTAGGTTCTACTCATCATTGAAGAACTACTTTGGAGCAAAAGACAAAGGACTACATCAGACATCTAGATTGAAAGGTAGGAGCATGTCCTCTCTACTTTCCTGGTTGTAATGATCTTAAAATACAAATAATCTAAAGAAAGAGATATTCAATGGACCTTTGTTTCTAGTTACTTGTTGGAGTACTAGGGAGATCTCTCTTTTCTGCAAGAGGGATTAATCCTGGTAACAGTAATACTCTAGAACTTTGCACGTGTGGGATAAGAGAGAGAAAAACTCGACTTCTCTTGCTTTATAAGGTCCTATTTCTTCTTATCTAGCTCTTCCCTCTTGTTCATTTGAAATTCACACTTTTTCTGGCTCTAGAAGTTTCATATCAAACTTGTGAGAGTGAGTGACAAATGAGGTCAAGTTGTTGCCTTTATATACGAGTTTCTTACCCTTTGTTTAGGCTTACTTGTCCAGTTTGAGCCGGTCGACTTAGTGGAGGATGCCTAATTGACCTATTTTACAATAAAGTAAATTTATTCTTTGAAAAATAGAGACCAAGAAGGGTCTTTTACAACATGACATGGACAAGGACACTTAACATAAACTCTAGAACCTTTCAACAGAGGATTTGACCTAAAACAATTGAACCAAGCATGAAACCCATGCTTTAATAACCCAATTTCTTTAATAATAAATTTTATTTTTCTTTCATTTGACAAATATATTTCATTATGCTTCAAATATAATTATCAAGGCCAACACTAGTTACATTCTTCAATGCATTCATACTTAGAATATGGCATGGAGGTGATTGGCTGAAAGAAATATTTGGTTCAGCCAAATCTATGATCAAGTGGTACGTGGAAGTGCCTGACTTGGTTGGTTTTATGCATATATTATTTGTGTTATTTCTTATTGATATCAATAATCACAAGTATTTTTTATTGTGTTCATTTTATGACTAGTTTTTCATGGAATCACTCTGGTTAAATTTTAGTTGTAGGCATGGTACATTATTATTATATGATGTGCTCTTTTTATGGATATTTTTCATGGTTTGATAAATTACTGAATGGATATGTGAATGCATAAGTCAAAAAGTGTTTATTGTAGCTAGGCATTCTTGATTATTCTCTAATGAAAATAATGAAATAATGAATATATGTGCATTCATGACTTATAGTTTTCATGTTTATAAAGTGTTTTTATAATTTTTTATCATGTGTTCAACAAGCTTGGACAGGATCTAAGCCTAAGGTTATATTATGTAGACTTGTAATTATCATTAACAGAGTCCTGGAAATTTTTGGGCATTTCTAAGTAGTGGCATGTAGGCTAGCCTTGAAATTTTGGCATTGAATCCATGGTTATAGGAACATGACTGGAATATATTGGTTGTAGTCGCATGGATGATGGCTTATGTGTGTGAATGAAGGTTGTTGGTCGTACCCATAAGATTGTGTGTGTGTGGTTGGGTTTTAAAGTCATATAAAAAATGGTTCCAACTCAGAGAAAAGGTCACTAGTGGAAAGTGTATGACTTCTAGGTGATCTGGTGTCTTTGGGTGTTGTAGTAAGTATGTTAAAAGTTGGTAAGTTAGGCCCCATTTCCATTCCAAAATATTGGAGGTCGGATCTTTCATAGAAACTCTCAACTCATGTTTACCTTGGTGAGCTTGTAAATGTGGGTAAATGTGGGGTGGGGTATTACAATGTCCTATATTGAACCAATGAATTCAACAAGACCACAAGTGATATTTTATTCTTTCAAAACCTATTCTTGCACTCAGTGTGTATCAACCATCAGAAGTGTAGGATCTCTCAAAAGTGAATAATTTTTCAAATACTCAAATGCATAATAAAATCATTAATAGTGACAAAAAATGAAGATGAATAATCAAATCAAATCAAATAGACATACCCTCTTATCATGTCAATGAACCAAGTAAAACTTTCGCTTATCACTTTCATGAATAACAATTCCAAAGTACTTTTGAGGATGACTAGGGTTGTTAATGTTGTATCGGAATTTAGATTGGATGAGTGTAAATCAAATGTGAGTACAAATAAAATTGTCAACTTACTCCAAAATTCTGAAGGCCTTGTTATATAGTTTATAAAGCCCAATCCAAGCCACATAGTTTCTCGACTCACGAATATATTTGTAAGGTACCAAAGGGTATGTAAAATTGGGTGAAATCACCACTCAAATCTCAACAAATATCTCAAGAGATTAATTGTTTCTCGTCACAAACCTGTTAGGATATTCCAACACATAGGAAATAGTTAAGAATAACTTAGTCTAATGTAGATTTAGGTAAAGTGTGTTTATTTATTATGTACATTTGTAACTTATAATCTGACGATCACGATTTGTAGTGATCTGACGGTTCACTCTCTCCTTGGTATTAATGACACTTGATTCATGGCTTAACTCTCGATTGATCTGTGATCTCTATTTAAAGAGCATGGAGGGTCATTTTTCCTATAACCATTTATGAGAGAAACATATGTAACTTTTCTTTTATATTAATAAATTGCCTGAAGTGGCCGCGTTGGCTCAGGTCGTGCATTGTTTCCCTCTTTGAGGGTTTTAACCACGTGATAATACTAGTGTATTGATTTGTGATCTGTTTGTGAGCGGTGACCTTTCGTTTTTGATCTACAGAACTTACCCTATAAATTCCTACATGGTATCAGAGTTATTTTGAGGGCTGCATCCGTTGATGATCAAAATCTGAAGCCGGTTTGATTGCATGCGATAGTCGTTTTCTAGATCTACTAAAACTAAACATTTTTAGGCTTGGAGAAATGCTCTATTATGTCTTGAGTGTATGTTACAGTGAGGAACACCTTTCGTTTCATGTGAAAAGGTTTCTGGTTGCCCAAGTTATGTCTGTTTAGATCTGGAGGTATAAAGTATATGTTTTGTAGTTATATTTGTTAATAGTTCTACTCATTTCGGTTCCCTCTATTTATTTCAGTTTTAGGTTTTATTTATTTGCCAGATCTATACCCTCTTCTCTGTGTATGCTCTTTTCTCTGCACTGTGTGCGATCTTGACAAATTAGAATCAGAACGAAGGGATTTTTTTTTGCCACGTATGCTCTTTCCCCGTGTCTTTGTGTGATCTCGGGGAATCAGAAATAGTGAAAAAAATAGATAGTTGCTGGTAAGGCTAACCGAAAATCTAACATTCTCCCATAAGGCTTGCATTTTTGTTTTATTTTCTCGATTTTTTGTGTTATTTGTGCAAGAAAAGGCACGCACACCGAAGAGTAAAAAAAATAATAAATATATATATATAATAAATATATATATATATTAAATAAATAAATAAAATTAGAAAAAAAAACCCTTCCTCTATTCAAACATTTATAGAATCATTTTACTATCTCACTTGGTGAGGAGTTTGTTTATGAGAATAGAGGTCTTGGGTTCAAGCCTCTTTCTCAAGCTTATTTTTGTAAAAAGTTTTTGTTAAAGCGGTGGGATTTTTTTTTTTTTAAGTTGAACTTCATCACCAAATTTCAAACCTTTCCCGTAACTATTCAGCATTTACAACTCAGGTTTTTCAAAAGGCATAACTTCTTCATCCGAAAGCCATTTCTTGAGCCGTTTTTTTTAAACGACCTAATTTTTCAAGAACTTTCCATTGGAGCAGTTAGTTTCATTTTTTCTCAGCTTTAGTTTTTTTTTTTTTAAATAGAAAGTGCATGCCTGATTATTATTAACAGCACCAATTATTTCCAATGGCTACCTCACATGGTAGATATACTCAGAAGCAAAGGTATTTATAAAATAGCCATAGGCCAAGAAACTAAACCTTCTGATGATGATAAAGTCGCTAAATGGGAAAATAAACAAGATCAAGCACAAGGGTTGATAGGAATGTCCATTGCTCAAGATATTCGATTTCATATCCTTAACATTGACACCCCTCATGAAGCCCTGGACAAACTAAATATTGTCTTTGGCATTCAAAATCAAATCAAAGCCCACCAGCTTGAAAATGAGTTGCTTACTTTGGACCCCAATAATTTCTCCTCCATTGAATATTTTTTGTCCAAATTCAAGACCCTTAGACTTCTTTTAGAAGGTTGTAAGGTCAAAAAGGAAGATGGTAGCCTTATCTATTGCATTCTTGGTAAGCTTGGCCCTACATACTCTGTATTTGTTTCTAACTTCCATTCCACTAGAGAAGCCATCATTTCTGCAGGAACCACCTACAATAACCCATCTTTTGATGCCTTTTGCGATTCTTTGATAAGAGAACAAGAAAAACTCTTACACCTTGGTCTTATCACTTCTAGAAATGCTTCTAAGAAAGCCTTAGCAGCCCAACACCAATCATATCAAAAGAATCCCATGAAGCAGTATCCTAAAAAGTATGGTCCGAAACCAAACAAGAGTCCTAAGCAATTCCAGCCGCAAACTGAAAAAGCAACTCACCAAAATGATAAGGCAAATAAAAACAAAGGGAAGAAGACAGATAGACATTGCAACTTTTGCAATCATGATGGCCATATAGAGTCCAAATGTTTTAAGAGGATGGAAGCCTTAGAAGCAACAATGAAGAAGAACAACATCAATTTGGAGCACTCTTCACCTTCATCTTCAGGAATGGCACTATCTGCTCATAGTTGTCAAGCATCAAGATCTGGTTATGCATTAAATGTATCTTCTTCTTCTCATTCTCATGAGTGACTCATTAATTCTGGAGCTTCTTACCACATGGCCAAAAAGAAAGCCATGTTTTCTTCTTTAAATGATTGTAACACCAAACATATTTATGTTGGTGATGATAGATCTCTTAGTGTTGTAGGATCTAGAACCATTCATCTAGATAATGGTCAGTTTAATGATGTACTATGTGTTCCTACCTTGTCATGCAACCTTCTATCTATTTATCAGATAACTCATTTAGGTGAAGGGAAAATAGTAGAATTCTCACCTCATGATGTTGTAATCAAGGACCTCAAAGATCCTAGACATATTTTAGCTACTGGCATTGCTGATGATTCCACAAGGTTGTATAAGTTTGACAACTTTGGGTCATCATGTCTTCCCTCTGTTTTTGTTGCTCATAATGATGAAGTGAGCAAACTCTGGCATGCGCGATTTGGTAACTTAAAATATCGCTCCCTTCAAACTCTATGTAAGGAAAATATGGTGGCGGGTCTTCCTATGGTATCTTGCCGAGATGATGTTTGCTCCGGATGTGTACTCGGAAAACATCATCAGGATATTTTTGACAAGCATGCCTCTTGGCACACTTTAGCCCCTTTGCAGCTTGTGCACAGTGATTTATGTGGTCCAATTCGTGTTGTTTCTTTCTTTGGTTGCAAGTACGTCTTAAATTCCATTGATGATTTTTCTATACGCACTTGGGTATACTTTTTAAAACTCAAGAGTGAAGTTTTTAACATGTTCTTGTCCTTTAAGGCCTTTTTTGAGAAACAATATAGATATCCAATTCTTAAGTTAAGATCAGGCAATGGAGGAGAATATATTAACAACAAATTTATCAACTTTTTCTCTGAGCATGGGATTCAATTGCAACATATTGTTCCATATACACCACAACAAAATGGTGTAGCTGAAAGGAAGAATCACACCTTAAAATAAATGGTTAATTGTATGCTTCAATCTAAAGGACTTAGTCTCAATTTTTGGGCAAAAGAAATTAACTATGCAAATTACATAGTAAATCGCACTCCTACTAAGGTTTTAAAGAATATAACTCCAAAAGAAGCTTGGAGCTCAATCAAACCAGATGTAAGTCACTTTCACATTTTTGGAAGTGATGCCTGAGCCCATATTCCAAATGCGAAACATAAAGCCTTAGAACCTAAGAGTGAAAAATGCATTTTTTGTTGGATATTCTGAAGATGTCAAAGGATATAGACTTCTTCAACCAAAATACAAAAATATAATCATTAGAAGAGATGCAAAATTTGATGAAAATATATTGGCCTACGAGCCTAGTTCAGCGGGTGTGCCACCTTTGGCTTGCGAGCCTGATTCGACATATGTGCCACCCCTCTCTCTCTCTTCTATTTTTAATAGCATTCCTTCTAGTTCAGATGATGACTGCGATGATGACAATCCTCCTCCACCTCTTGAAATTATTCCTTTTACTCCACCTCTTCCAAGATGGGTCCTCTCTACTCGGGATGCAGCAAGTTCTCTTGCAGGTGACCTGCCGATCGATGACGTACACGTTCTCAGTTCAAAAGAGCCTCTTCCTTATTGGCTCAAGTTCTGGAAAATTCTGATCCAGAAACCTTTGAAGAAGCCTCCGGTCATCCAGATTGGGATGAATCTATGAATGAAGAATATTGTTCCTTATTGGTGAATGATACTTGGGATCTTGTTCCTCTTCCAAAAGGAAGAAAACTTGTCAGATGTATATGGGTTTACAAAACCAAGTTTGGACTAGATGGAAAAGTGGATAGACATAAAGCTCGTCTTGTCGCTAAAGGACTTTCACAAGTTGAAGGCATTGACTATAATGAAACATTTTCCCCTGTTGCCAAAATGAATTCTATCTACCTTTTTATTTCCCTTGCTACCTCCTTTAAATGGGAAGTCCATCAAATGGATGTTAAATCCGCCTTCTTACATGGAGATTTGCATGAAGAAATCTACATGGAACAACCCCCTGGCTTTATCCAAAATGACTCTAGCCTTGTTTGTCAACTTAGGAAGTCTCTCTATGGTCTCAAACAAGCTCCTCGAGCTTGGTATGCCAAAATGGATAGATTTCTATTAGATAATGGCTTTTCTAGGTGTCATTCTAACAACACTATCTACACCAAGAAAAGGGGTAAGTCCTTCACCATAGTTGTTATTTATGTTGATGATCTTATCCTTACTGGTAGTGATCCAAACCATATAGACCATGTGAATTCTAGCCTCAAAAAGAAGTTTGAAATGACCAAATTAGGACACTTGAATTATTTCCTTGGTCTTCAAGTCTTGCAATCCAAGGAAGGCATTACCCTCTCTCAGTCCAAGTATTCCTATGATCTTCTACACCACTTTCACATGGAATAGTGTAAGCCAACCCCTTCTCCCTTTCAGTCTGGAGTGAAGGTTTCAGTCACTTGTACTACCCCTGAAGTTGATGCTACCTTATACCGTCAACTTGTTGGTAAACTTTTGTATCTAACCCATACCCGTTCTGACCTTTCCTTTGCCATTGGTCTTGTCGCTCGATTTATGCACCAACCTCATGAAAGTCACTGGAAATAAGCTAAAAGAATACTTTGATACATTCGAGGTATAGTTCAATTTAGGATTCATTACAGTATAGGAGCATCTCCATTGTTGATTGGTTTCACTAATTCTGATTGGGCTGGTGACTCTGATGATCAAAAGTCTACTGCAGGATATGTATTCACTCTTGGTTCAGGACCTATTACTTGGTCTTGTAAGAAATAAATTGCCATCTCTCTTTATTCAGCAGAAGCAGAGTATCGTGGTGTAGTTGAAGCTATCAAGGAAGCCATGTGGCTTCGTCAGATCCTGTCTAAATTTGGTCTTCATCAACAATATCCAACTACACTTTGGTGTGATAATCAAAGTGACATTCAGCTATGTAAAGATCCAGTTTAGCATCAGCGTATGAAACACATTGAACTCCACATACACTTCATCAGAAAGATCATGCATGATCGTGTTCTTGAAGTGCAGTACTTTCCAACCAATGATTAAGTAGCCGATATATTTACAAAGGCTCTCACAAAAGCGAAGTTTACCAAACTTCGATCCATGCTTGGAGTTCAGAAAAGTTGTCATTAAGGGGGGATAGGCTCTAATGCCTCTTTCCTTCTCTTATTGTGTCACTTTTGTAAATCCTTCAATCCTATCCCAATTTATTCTTAAGGGGGGATGTTAGGATATTTCAACACATAGGAAATATGCTCCTTTTGTGTCACCTTTGTAAATCCTTCAATCCTATCCCAAGTTGTTCTTAACGGGGGATGATAGGATATTATGACACATAGGAAATAGTTAAGAATAACTTAGTCTAGTGTAGATTTAGGTAAAGTGTGTTTCTTTACTATGTACATTTGTAACTTATAATCCGACGGTCACGATTTGTAGTGATACGATGGTTCACTCCCTCCTCGGTATTAACGACACTTGATCCATGGCTTAACACCCGATTGGTCCATGATCTCTATTTAAAGAGCATGGAGCATCATTTTTCCTGTAACCGTTTATGAGAGAAAAATATGTAACTTTTCTTTTATATTAATAAATTGCTTAAAGTGGCCACGTTGGCTCAGGCTATGGATTGTTTCCTCTTTGAGGGTTTTAACCACGTGATAATACTAGTGTACTGATTTGTGATCTGTTTGTGAGCGGTGACCTTTGGTTTTTGATCTACGAAACTTACCTTGTAAATTCCTAGAAAACCAAAGGTATTGAAGTTAGCACTATACTTAAACAATAGTCCCAAGTCTCTTTTGAGTTCTTTAGTAACTAGGGTTTTGTAAATATGAACAAGTTTTAAGTAGATATAGACCAAGTTTCAAACCTAACAAGGCTTTCAACTAATTAAAGTTCTTGAAAATATTGTTATACCCCTTACAACCCTAAGTTACAACAATAAGGTTTCAAAGGTTTCTAGATTGATTATTTATACATAGAGTAAAAGAGGATCTCAGAGTTTGAAATATTTCTTCACTCTTCAAGACAATAATGGCTGAAAAGTAGCAACTCTTGACTCACTTAGAGGTTTCCCAATAACATTTCACAATAAGCTAGATTTTGATGAAATATACACCCCAAAAAAACCAATATCACAACAAAATAACCCAACATTTTTCTACATACAAAACAAGCTATTATTACAACATAATAATTCTTTGGATCACACAATTTAAATAAGTGCAATTTCTGTAAAGAATCTCACTCTTTTTAACATAATTTATTCAGATATGAGCGCTCAATCAAACACAAGTCAAAGTGTCATTTACGGATACAGAAAAAAAATGTAAAGTAGGAATCCAAAAATCTTTCAAACCAACCAAATAATCTTTAGTGTTAACACACCAATATAAGAATAAAATGCACACCAACTTAGTAGATATGCAAGCCGCACATGGAACAAATAACTAGAGGGATGTTGAACTTTTTTGATGGTCCCTACCAGTCCAACTCACGCCCTTGTTTAAAACCTTAAATTAAAAATCCAAAGTGAATCATCAAATGCACACAAAATGAAAAGAGGTGTTATCCATGATAACCATTAGGTTGGTCTTAATTTAATTAGGTTGAGTCACTTAGGGTTGAATAAGGTCTTTTGAATTCATAATTTTCAAAAATTGCACATATATGGGGGGTCTTGAAGGTCATCATTAATGTGATAGGTGTCATTTTTAAATAAAAATCCAAAAAATCTCTTGTGCGTAAGTTAATCTAGTCATTGTGGCGAATTCGACACTTTTAACAACTTTTGCAGCAATTCTAGTGTAAATTGGTCAGAATTTGTTACAGAAGTACTCGTACTCTGTTTCTTTTTCAGCGTTATATTTTTTGATGATTTTGGGGCAGTCAATGTAGTTATGAAGTGGATAAATCACAAGACAATAACATGCATATTATTATGTCACTTGTTCAAGAGGACAACTCAATAGTCAACCTCCATGTGGCTGAAAACTCATTAAGTCAACAAAGCATGCCAACTCATAAATACAACTCACCATATCAAAGCAAGCTCACAAAGTCTTAGCTCCATTGCATTAAATATCCAACACCTCAGCATGTTAGTTTGGTTCGATAAAAACGATATAAGCTGGATTGGATAAAAAGGGTCTTAAAATGGTTGTGCAAAATGATGATGTTACTCCATGAAAGATGGTAAGGCAACATATTTTTGGATTATATTATGTATTATACTATCATATCAGGCATGTACAGGCTTTAGTAGTGTTTTGGAGGTGAAAAAAAGAAGAAGGTGCAAAATATCAGTAAACTAGGTACTTTCGTTGCAAGTCTCGGGCTTAAAGATGAGTTTTTGCTATGAAAGTGTTGTAGGTTTCTTTGAGGGTAAAATTCAACAAAAATCTCAAAACAAGGATGGCTTAGAGCATGTGTTTACCTAATTATCCCAAGGAAAACCCTCCACCAGTCAGAAAGGTCAAATATTATGCAAAAGGTGGATTTTGGAGTTTGCTACAAAAGTGCGCTATGAAAATTCTGGAAATGACGGTTTTAGCAGTCAACTTCAAGCTCACTTTCTAACCAAATGGAAAGGAATTTTGGAAAAATGAAGGGGGATTTTCTTCAAAATGAGCCCATCTACAAAAACCTATCTCATTTTTTGCAAGCCATTAGGGTTTTGAAAATATGCACTCATATTTGAGGCCTATTTTTCAGAATTTTTACTAGCCAGATTTGTGTAGAAATTTTAAAATTCGACTTGCTAGAGGTCCAACCCAGCATCCATGTGGCATGACAACACATCAGTAGTCCAGTACACTTATAAAATCATTTGGTTGCATTTGATAAGGGTTATTAAAATAATTTGTTGAGCTATTTAATGAAAGAAGAGTCATTTTTGTATTCAAACTCTCCCAAACAAAAAATATCCCTAGAAAGTCTCCAAGTGATGTAATTCTATTAGAAATAGGTCTCTTAGATTGGAATTTGAGGTTGGAACAGGTGGAAAGCCATTATATGAGACCTCACCCTTTAAATGAGGCAGTTTTTAAGTTTGAAAGGGTTGATGTTTGTTATGAAGAAGGCTATTATGTAACTTTTCTCTACAAGGCTAACATACAGTGGCAATAGTTGTCTTTCAGACCTTAGATTCTTGTGGGGCTTATGTGTTTGTGTCTTTATATTTTATATATTTTTATCAGCATCATAGTATTATGATCACTTGGAATTCATAATTTTTATGCTCTAATTTCCTTCATGTACTATATGTTTGCTATAAAATTTATCTTTTAAGCCCAATTGCCTCAATTCCCATGGATTGCATTTTCTTGTAATTGAATTCCCTGAGCTAAATCCATGCCAAATGGTAGCCTTCATACACTCTTCCACCTGCAAAATCACTTAAAACACAAAAATATTTAGCCATCTGCAATAGAGATCTTAACTTGAGTATTCATTTTATATTTTCTTTGAGAGAGCCCTGTCTGATTGGAAGGGCTAACTTCCAGTCCAAGTGGTTTGAAATAGTTGCACTAGGTTGACAATTGAGTAGCCCAATTGGTCCCATCTTAGTGATAAAATTTTGGTACATCTGTTAAGAGTCTGAAAGTCATATCATCCTATGTGATTCTTGTCAAAGGAACTGAGCTCTTGAAGGTAGCAGGATAGCAGACAATTCAAAGGTTGTACTTCTACCTTGGCGACTCTATTCTTGAAGAATTCATAAATTCATAGCTTCATGGTAACACTACTGGGAAATGAGAGACTTAGATGCAGCTACTATTTCTTCAAGGTATGCATGTGTGGACTTTTCAAAAATTTATGGAGTTCCAAATCTTTTGCTCGAGGATGCATATCTTTTAAGTATTGACCCGAAATTTGATGGAGAAGATTTAAGCTTTACTTTAGAGCATGTATCAAAGTTTTGTGACTTTACTGAGCTCCTTAGAGTCAAACATGAAGATGTTTTCATTAGGCTTTTATATGATTCATTTCAAGGAAAGTGCAAAAGCTTGGTGGAAAGGTTACTTGCTAGATCTATTAAATCTATTAAACCAACCTTTTGGCTTAATTTCTTGGAAACATGGATGGAGAAGACAGAGTACGTGGAAGGCTCTCTTTCCATTCAAGATTTTACGGGATGGAGAAATATGTGCTCTGATGTAGAATTGGTGATAAATTTTCTTCGTCGCTGTCTTTTTATTTAAGGTCATATAAAGGAAATCCGGAAAATAAGATTGAATTTTTAGATGAATTAGCTCATGAGCTTGAAAATGATATTGAATATGTTGAAGATAAAATTTAGTATTATCATTTTCGAGATCATATGCAGTCTTTTGAAAGTTATTTCCAGCCAAAACAAGAAGACGAGGTATTGTCTTTTGACATCAAGATGGAGAAATGTTTTGTTTTAAAAAATAGATCTAATGACACACAGTTGAAAACATTTTATGACATGGAAAATAAGTGTGAAGTGTTCAACTATGAGGATTTCTTTGCTCAATATTTGTAAAATATTCATAAAAAATATTATATCTTTTTTGATCTTGTAGCAGAATATATGGAGAGCTTTTTCAGTCCGAGTATTGAACCATGTATTCACTATGAGAAACATATCAATTGTCAGTTGTCATTATATTTTCTAGCTTTGATTTTTTGGGTGCATAGTCAAGTAGTCATTTTATTTCAACAACTACTTGACTGGCTTCACTGGAATTTTTGTGTCATTTGATTCAACAGCTTCTCAGAAGTATAGGGTAGGTAGGTATGTGTGTGAATAAGCTCAGTATTCTGAGTATCTTTTCAACATGTATAGATTTAGTTTTAAGCTTGGATTGCAGTTTGGCTTGGTTGCAAATAGTTCAAAGTTGCAGGTGTGGATGATTATTCAATAGGTTTGAGCCCAAAGTGAAGGCCATAAAGACTTGGTGAAGACTTAATCAAAGTTATTATTTTCAGTTTTCAATAAGGCATTGGAGTTGCTAGTTCTTTGCTACACCACAAGGGTGCAACATCCCCATTGGAGCCACTATTATACATGATAACCATTAGGTTGAGTCACTTAGGGTTGAATAAGGTCTTTTGAAGTCATAATTTACAAAAATTTCACATATGTGGGGGGTCTTAAAGGTCATCATTAATGTGATAGGTGTCATTTTCAAAGAAAAATCCAAAAAATATCTTGTGCATAAGTTAATCTGGTCATTATAGTGAATTCGACAATTTTACCAACTTTCACAGCAAATTTGGTGTAAACTGGTTAGAATTTGCTACGAAAGTACTTGTACTCTACTTTTTTTTTATATCGTTAGGAGTTTTTGATGATTTTGGGGCATTCAATTTAGTGATGAAGTGGATAAATCACTAGATAAGAACATGCATATTATTATGTCACTTGTTCAAGAGGACAACTTAATAGTCAACGTCCATGTGGATGACAATTCATCAAATGAAAAAAGCATGCCAACTCATCAATACAACTCACCATCTCAACTCACGCTCATGAAGTCTTAACTCTAGTGCATTAAATAGCCAACACCTTAGCATGTCATTTTGGTTCGATAAAATGATACAAGATGAATTGGAGAAAAAGGGTCTTAAATGGTTGTGAAAAAATGATGATGTTACTCCATGAAATATGGTAAGGCAACATATTTTTGGATTATATTATGTCTTATACTATCATACCGGGCATGTATAGGCTTTAGTATTGTTTTGGAGGTGATAAAAAGAAGGTGGTGTAAAATATCAGTAAACTAGGTACTTTTGTAGCAAGTCCCAAGCTTAAAGACGAGTTTTTGCTACGAAAGTGTTGTAGGTTTCTTTGAGGGTAAAATTCAACAAAAATATCAAAAAAATGATGTCTTAGAGCATGTTTTTACCTCATGATGAGCCCCAAGGAAGACCCTCTAGCAATTAGAAAGGTCAAATACTATGCAAACGGTGGATTTTGGAGTTTTCTACGAAAGTGTGCTACGAATGGAAATGATTTTTTTAGTTGTCAACTTCAAGCTCAATTTCTGACCAAATGGAAAGGAATTTTGGAAATCTGAAGGAGGTTTTTCTTCATGAGCCCATCTGCAAAAACCTCTCTCAGGTTTTCCATAACCATCAGGGTTTGGAAAATATGCACTCATTTTTTAGGCCTATTTTTCAAAAATTTTACTAGCCAGATTTGTGTAGAAATTTTATAATTCCACTTGGTGGAGGTCCAGATCAGCATCCACATGGCATGATGACACATCGGTAGTCTAGTACACTCATAAAATGAGTTGTTTGCATTTGATAAGGATTATTAAGAGATTTTTTTTGCTATTTAATGAAATAAGAGTCCTTTTTGTATTCAAAATCTACCAAACAGAAAATATCCCTAGAAAGTCTCCAAGTGATGTAATTCGATTAGAAATAGGTCTCTTAGGTATGAATTCAAGGTTGAACTAGGTGGCAAGCCATTGTATGAGACCTCACTCTATAAATGAGGTAGTTTTTAAGTTTGAAACGGTTAATGATTGTTATGAAGAAGGCTATTATGTAACTTTTCTCTACAAAGCTAACATATAGTTGTAGCAGTTGTCTTTCAGACCTTAGATTCTTATGGAGCTTATGTGTTTGTGTATTTCTATTTTATATATTGTTATCAACATCATAGTATTTTGATCACTTGGAATTCAGAATTTTTATGCTCCAATTTCCTTCATGTACGATGTGTTTGTTGTAAAAGTTATCTTTTAAGCCCAATTGCCTTAGTTTCCATGGATTTCATTTTCTTGTAATTGAAGTCCCTTAGATGAATCCATGCCTAATGGTAGCCTTCATACACTCTTCCACCTGCAAAATCACTTAAAACACAAAAATATTTATCCATCTACAATAGAGATCTTATCTTGAGTATTCATTTTATCTTTTCTTTGAGAGAGCCCTCTCTAATTGGAAGGGCTAACTTCCAGTCCAAGTGGTTTGAAATATTTGCACTAGGTTGAAAATTGAGTGACCCAATTGGTCCCAACTTATTGATAACAAGAAGAACGTGGAATTAAAGTCTTTCATATTAAATCAAATAAGTCTTTTACATCAGTATCCATAAGCTCAAGATCCAAACCAACACTATGGAATTGTGAATAACATTATCCCCTCACGCAATCCATGGCTGAGGTTTTTCATAAATGTTCAAATACGAATTTGGGTTGTAATAACCCATTTTTTCAATTCCAGAAATTGTGCAATTCTAAAAAACCTACCTCAAAGAACCATTTGCATATTCTAAACCATAGAAAATTTTGGAAAATGTTCTGTATTCTACTTAAGTTCCTATATTGAGAAACAAACCCATGTCCCATATTTTTGAGATTCGCCCTCATATTCTTGAAAATCGAGGAGGAAGTTGGAACTTTAAAAACTAGTGAAAATTTGTGGTTGAAGCATTAATTATTCCCTAAAAATTTATTCGTGTGATCTAGTTGCATTTTAACTCACGTGGGAACATGAAAAAATCAATATGAATATAAAACATGTCACTATTTTCTCCCGGAAGTGTGCCAACATGTCAAACCCCAAATTAATGCAGGAATTGTTGTTGGTGCAGGAACTGCATAAAATTTTATTAGTGACTTATAATACACATAAAATTTAGAAAACATAAATAAATAAAGGAATTTGATAAAAAATACTCATTAAACCCAGTCCTTCATTGTTACGTCAAAATGATAACAAAAGTGCGTGGTGGAAGATTCAAAATTGGTGAAAAAAGGGGATATAATAAGGTAACATAAGGGAAAAATGATGAAAATTCTAGGGCATGACAAAGCTATGCTGGTTATTAATTATAAAATGAATTAATATATATGTTAAACATATATACATTTTAAAAAATATGCAAGAACACTCTTAAGTTAACTAAATTATAACTTCAATTTAAATTATTATTATTATTATTTCTATGTGGTTCAAGGAAACTAGAGAAGGGATCACTTACTATCGACGCAACCATATAACCTAACCTTGAGAGTGTTGAGAAAATTGAATCTGTGAACTCTTAATAGCAAAGGTGCTTTAACAATGGGGACTCGACCAATTGAGCTAACCCTCGGAGCTTATATATATATATATATATATATATATATATATATATATATATATATATATATATATATATATATATATATATATATATATATATATGAGTCAAATATATATACATTTTAAAATGAGCATATAAAACCCCAAAATTATGGCTAGTTTCTAAGACATTCTGAGCAACAAAAATTTAATAGACCAAAGATACCAAAATACGTTCAAAATAAAAATGCATATAACAAACATTAAGCATCGAAAGAGTTGACTAGAACAAGGTGGCACAAACCAGAACTCGAAGATGGAAGGGGTTTGAAATCACAATGTACATTATTTTCCATATGGGCGAGTCTATCTACCTTGTATTTCATTTGTTTTTTAATATGGAGTTGACATGTAACATTTAAAAAAATATTTGTAACGTAGAGAGAGAGAGAGTCCTATGTATATAGGTTTTCTACTTCCAAATATGATTGGGGCATGTATTAACATTTTGATGTGTAGAATGTGAATCATAAATAAAATATGTTAATTTCAAATATATATATATATATATATATATATAATGTTTGTGTGTGTGTGTGTGTGTTGCTCAAACTCAATATATATCCATCTTAACTTCGAACCTATCAAGGGTCAAGAAGAATCAAATATTTCGACTTGCAAACTTTTCCTTAAGCTTGGATTCAAAAAAGGTTTGCATATTGAGAGATTAGATCCCTCTCAACACTTGGTAGATTAGAATTTAAGATGGATCTATGTTGATCATTAATTATAAAAATAGATAAATAAATATGTTAAACATATATACATTTACTTTAATATGTAACAACCCTCTTAACTATAGAGACTCACCCCCACTTTATGATATAGATTCTGTATATAGGATTTGTTACAATATATGGATATATACCATGGTGGATCAATATCACATGCCCACACAACTATAACATTCATATGATACTTGTACATATCACATTTTCTTTAATTGAATAAATTAATTAAAAGAGAAAAATGGCATAACTACTTTGGAGATAAATCTTAATCTTTGACTTGCAGTTACTACCTAGACTAGTTCAACCATATAGATTAAGTGAATGGTAAAAAATGGATATGCATCAATCCACGCTATAAAAAAAAAAGAGAGCCCATTATACATCTCACATTGCTCAGATAAAAAATTTCATAAAAGTTAACTAAAATATAACTTCATTTTAAATCATTATTATTGTGGTTCACAAACACAAAAAACACATAAAACAAGAGAGACATAGATATTTGTGGTTCACCCAACTTGGGCTACATCCACGAAAACAACTAGTCCTTCCTTTATATTATCCAGCAAAATGAAGAGACACAACCTACAACAAATCTGATGTAATCTCCTCTTCTCTCTCACACATTCCCCCTTTCTATTTCTCACTCAGAGTATGCACAAAATACACAGTTGCAATACAATAAACTCATACAACAGAGGGGTTGCCTTCTAGGGAAAAAATGAAAAAGCCCCTAAATTAAACATAACTTCTACCATCAGATCATTCCCCTAATGAACGACCCAGATTGACTACGAAATTACAATATTTTACAAGGCAATTTTACATAAATTTTTAGCTTCGGGGGCGCAGCCCTCAGAAACCCCCGACAGGGGGGGGTGGCTCCAAAAGGTCATAGCTGCCCTCCCCTAGACCCCCCTGACAATGATCAAACGATGGGCGATGTTGCTGCCCCATCAAGAACAAGGGTCCAACGCGTCGATACATCTAAATAAAGAAGATAATTAGGCTCCACACCCAACAACGCTACAGGTCATTCATGAAGACAATGATTACATTGTGATCCTCATGTCAATCCCCACTGAGCTACTCTAGAAGATGAGGAACTTAGCCGAGTTGAATGTCCAATGATTTTAGGGAATGGGCTTGAAAAACACTATACAATGGCTAAAGAGGATGGGGGTCAATTGACTCCCCATAGTCGCATTCACCCAACCCATGGTTGATCAGGTGGCCTCCATCCCCCATACCCCTTCTGGATCGCCTACAATGACATGGCGTGGTTTTTTATCCCATTGTGTAACAAAACCCGAATAAGATAATAACACAACTCGTCGAATAAGTGTTAGAACTATCAACCTTCACACCCAGATATCCACATAGTCTCTGAGTAGGACCCTCGCCCTGGAACCTTAAATCCCCACCAAGCAACCATATATAGTGAATGACAAGAACCCAGTTGTGAATTTGGGTTGTAAATAATCTTTTCATGGAGGAAAGAATAAATAACTAACACCACCACCAGACACATTTCAGTTTGGAAAACCCATGAATTTGAAATTAGCTCAATTCTTGGAAACTAACTGCAAAGGTCCATTGAGAATACATAACCTAGGTAGGCTTTGCATGGGGAGTGAATTACCTCAACACACCTCTGGCTAGACACCATAAGAAGAAGAAAATAAATCCTAGGTTGACATGAAATAAATTGTATCCCCATAGACATAAAAGGTCTTTGATTCCTAGGTGAAATAAGAACGAAGATCCAACAAGAAAAGAAGGTGTCTTAGGAGAGAAACCAGAGGTAAGTCTGGTAGGTGACCATGCATCCACCAGGAATCAAAGCGTTGATCCACCTCCCTAATTCCATGCAGTGGAGTTGAACTTCCTTTTATGATGCTCAAGTCCCAGACTATCAGGCTATTCTCATGTCCTTCTCCTAGCAACTCATCCCTAGCCCAAAAATTTCCCCTCACAACACAATATCCACCTCCTCGGCCAAGATTGCTACCCTAGGCTTGAATCTATGATCAAGAGTTGCAAGTGTACCTCATGTAAGCTCGACACCCCTACCACCCTCCAACTCATAGAGTGGATTAATCATCTAGGCTAAGAAAGTTAAAGATCTGTTTCCTGTCACGTCCATTAAGTCACCAAAATTCTCCTTAATTGTCTTGTGTGTGTGCATGCAAGTAGGGTGTCATGTCACCCCTACTATTTATTAGGAGGGTCGGTGCGATGGCGGGCACCCTCACCAGGCCTTTCAATTACCACATTTTTCACCCCCATTGGGGAGTAATGTTTAACATTTTCACTCAGTCGAAATAAAACAAAATTAAATTAAGTTAAAAAAATAAATAAAAGGCATAAAATTCTCTAGCCCATGGTTTTTTCCCATGGTATTCTTCTATAATGTGGCCTATTTAAAGGCTAATAAATAAACCAACCTAGATCCATCTTCACTTTGGATCTACCAATCAAAGAGATAAAAAAATTTCTTTGTAAAAAAGGTTTTCACCACAATGAGAAATCTGGATCTACCAAGCTTTGAGAGGAATCAAATAATTTTCATTGTAAAATAGATTTTCACCTCAAGAGAGGACTATGGATCTACCAAGTTTTGAGAGGAATCAATCATTTTTCATTGTAAAAGAAGTTTACACCTTAAGAGAAAGATTTGAGAGGAATCAAACATTTTTCATTGTAAAAGAGATTTACACCTTAAGAGAAATATTTGATCCCCCTCTGTGCTTAGTAGATCCATAGTTAAGATGGATCTAGGCTTGTTAAATTAAAATTGTGAAAGATTTATTCTAAAATATTTTATGGAGATTAAATTTGTATCATCCACCTAATAATAATTGACATCTAAATTAAAAATTTAAAAGCTCTATTTTAAAATAAACATGGCTATTGTCTTAAATGTAAAGAAAGCTAAATTAATTATGTTTGTGAGAATATTCATAGTAGTATTCACTGACCAAGAGCTAATATTTATTTCCAAGTTAGCTATGCTCTTCTAATGAGTTTATCTCAAATTAATTAATTTAAAAAATCTCATATCAACAAGTGTCATATTGGGCATGTGATATTGATAAGTCATGATATTGACCATGGTATTATAACAAAAACTATTTACTTGTTAGAAAATTATATGGTATAGTGAGGCTGAATATCCATGGTTAATAACATTGTTTGTTAATCATCATCATCAAATTCATCATAATTATTAATAATAAATAGCCTAGATCCATCTTAACTCTATGATCAGGAGATCAAGTCATACGCTCAAAAATGGAAGTGCTCGAAACAGGTCCGAACATGAGCGACCAGAAAGGTCTCGTCATTGCGATTCTGGTGTCGTGAACGGTTCGAAAAAACCAATGTCGTATGAGGAAGATATTGCGTTCTGTTCATTTTCCCAAACAAAAAAAATTTGGTGATTGGATTCCCAGTCAGCTTGCAGGTATAGTCAGCAGAATATTCTGGGAATATTTCATTTCTTCAGGGCCAATATGGTGGCACCACATGGCACATCATGGGTCGTTGGATGTTGAGGGTACGGTGATGATTCTGACCGTTGGATATGTTTATAAGTGGGCAAATGATTGAGTGACAGGTGGCAAGCCCATAGGCTGCCACGTGTCCTCATAAGGTTAGTGTAAAATTATATGGAGGCCATGGGAGTCGACCACCCAACCTCCCATGCGCCACGCCCACGTGCTACCAACCCACCTACACAGAGATACTTAACAGACAATGGAGGCCGCTATGTTTTATGATGTTAAAGTTTTCGTATTAGGGGCTTGGGAGGCAAGCCCCGAAGGCCCAGCCCCTCCTCCATACGCCCTTGTGCCAGAACCATAGGCCTCAGCCCGAGCCATAACAGCAAACCGTTAATGTCAACATTGTTCACATGTGTACAAATCGCAACATTAAACTTAACCTGCAATGCTATCCAAACAGGCGGCGAAGTCTCCTTTCACATGTCACATGGCGAGTTAAAGGCATTAAATGTCAAAGGTTATTGGAACCACTACTCCATGTTCTTAATTATTTGGTGAAGAATGTTTATACCTGTCACATAGTGGAGCTTCTAATGGTTTCGTTTGGGCGCAGTTGTAATGGATTTTAATGCCATGGTTTGTGGAACTACAAAGACCGAGTTTCGCCCACCTTTAACGTGGAGTTTCAACGGTAAACGCAGACCGTGGGGGGTCGACATGTGACCACCCCGCCCACCTAATCATTACACTTAATGAAAACGGTTTTCCAATGGCGGAATTAATAGCGCCGATCCTAATTTTTTGGATTAACTACAATTAACTGCAGTTAACTGCCAGTTCTCCACAGTTAGTGGAGATTTTCTAGTTGACATTGGGAAAAAGGCTTAGGGAGGTCAATTTTCGACCAATTTTGGTGAAACAAGAGTCTACCTAGACTAATTTGAGCATTCTGAACTCATTGGAACAGGTTTTAGAGCCATCAGAGGTAATTTTATGTAGGTTTTTCTTCAGGAGAGGTCAAGGAGCCACAAGGGCCACTAGGGTGTTTTTAGTGTATTGAGCATCCATTCTCTGTTTTCTACAAATGAATAGTCATTACTGACTAATTCAAGCATTCTAAAGCTGTTTTTACAGAGAGCACAACCATTTGAGGCTTTTTATCAAATGTAATTACCATTTTTTAGAAATAAGATATGAGGGACATGCCATTGGGAGCTGGACCAACAGATGTAGCCCAGGAGGGGTGAACTACTTCATCAATTTGCTAAGTATTGTCATATGTGATGCTTTATTCTCTGTCATTTACTGCTAAACAGTGTTATACAAACTAATTTACATGTTTTAACCTCACATAAAAATATGTTTTTCTAAGTTAAAACCATTTGTTTCACCTGCAAACTTCAATGAACCTTATGCACACAATTTAATTATTGTTTGGATACTTAGCACAACAAACTATTACATTCCATTCAAATCACTCTGGGCCTAGATCCATCTTAACTGCGGATCAGAGCAGAGAGGGATCAAATCTATTTTCACTCTAAAAGAGGTTTGCATATCAATAGATTTGATCCCTCTTGACCCTTGGTAGGGACCAAATCTCTTTTCACTCTAAAAGGAGGTTTGCATATCAATAGATTTGATCCCTCTTGGCCCTTGGTAGATCCTAAAGGTTGATTTAATTCCCCCTATAAATAAGCTATATTCCACATGAATACCATCAATACCATAAATTCTCAATACCATGGACCATTTTTATTTTATAAGATTTTTTTTTTTTTCTTATTTTATATTGATCCACTTAAAATGTTTACATTCCATTAATATTTTTATTTAATATAATTTTTAAATTTGTATTTTCTTTTTATATTTGTATAATTTAAAATAAAATTATAATTTAATTAATTTTATGTTTTATTTTTAATATAAATAATGTGAGATACATGATGAAGTGAGTATTCCAATACTTATCATAAATTGATTTTTATAAACATTTATCTATAATTTAATTTATATAATTGTCCTTGTCTAATAATTTATGTAAAGAGACCATTTCCAAGATATTTTAATTAGTAGAATTCTCTTTCCTATGTGGCCAATAACACATTTCTCGAGAGATTATTATATATGTGGACCTTGATGGTAAAAAATATGAGATACTATCTTATCCAATCAGTAATAAAATAATATAAATTAAGCCAACTTGGTCAACTTGACAGAATATAAATATTAGGTGATTGTATACAAAATACAAATATTAGAGTGAACAAAGCACTTATTCCGCCTCATAGTAAAGTTGGATCCTGAGTAGAATTGATGTGGAGGCTGTTAGTAATAGTGGTTACAGCCTCAATAAGAGGTTCTTACCAAAAGACGCCGAGAAAATTTGCTGTGGAGGTTCTGAGAAAGAGTGGTTACAGCCTCAATAAGAGGTTCTTACCAAAAGACTGCCGAGAAAAATTGCTGTGGAGGTTCTGAGAAAGAGTGGTTACAGCCTCAATAAGAGGTTCTTACCAAAAATTGCAGCCTCAACGGGAAGATAAATATTTGAAAATGTTTCTTGTATTTTCTCAGGAAAAAAGAAAAATTGTTACCATGGAAACAGATATATGGCAAAGGCTCCCAGAAGAATTGTTGTATATGATTTTTGGAAGGTTGCCCATTAGGGTTCTTTGCAAAATGAGGACTGTGTGCAGACACTGGAACTATTTACTGTCTTCCCGTGTAGCCTTCGAAAGACTTGCTCCAATTTGGTCGCTGCGTTCCACCCCTGGGTTTCTCATTCAGATCCATTGGAATCCAAAAGATGACGTGGATTCTTGGGTTATAGAAGAACGCGGTTCAGACATGTACAAAGTTCCTTTGCTCAATCACGCCATTGTGAATTCTTGCAAGAGCATCTTCTGTTGTCATCGAAAAGGGGATATGTTGGATCTTTTCATAGGCATTCCCGGTACCAGGAGGAATTGGGTACATCTGCCTCCTCCTCCAATACCTGCTTTCACTTTCAATGGATTGGCTTTCGATTCTTCCACAAGGCGTTGCACTCTTCTGCTGGGCAGATACTCTTTTAGCCACAGAAGAATTGTGATGTGTATTTATGATTCACAATCCAACGCCTGGACTCAAGTTTCCATGATGGTCCCCGACCATATTCGTCCTAGTGGAAAGGGTATTTACTGTAATGGCAAGTTTTACTGGGTGTCTCTGCCTCCAAATCCCCCTAATCCCATCCCTAATCTCATGGTAGCCTTCAATATTGCCGACGGGCTTTGGACAGAAATCCCGTTGCCACAGAGATGCAGAAGGCTTAGTCCTGAAAATTTAGGGGAATACAATGGGCAAGTGGTGCTACTGGAGCGGAAAGGGCATGACTGTGTTCTCATATGGAAGTTGAATGAAGCAGAAGTATGGTGTGTGAACCGTTTGACAAAATGCAGCATTCCATTATTTAATTCAGTAGCAGTTAATAGCAGTGGGTTGATACTGGTAATGGATCAGAAAATGAATATATCGATATATGACTGGGAGGGGAAATCGATAGTCTGGCGAATGAGATTGCCGGTGCCTCGAATGTCTCAACGACCTATTCGAGTATCGATATCATCCTTCGAATCTGATAACTTATGGTGGCCTTAACCATGAAGGTACTATAATCATTGGGATTTTGTCTATTTTCATGTTTTACTGTTTTTGTTCTCGTTGTATGTTTTTATTTTGGTTGTATGTTCCGAACAATGTAACTTACCAGTATATTTTGATTTCAATTTAAAAAAACCATGATTTATATGAAGAACTTAACAATGGTATATTTTGATAAGTAAAATGTTGCTCTTTTATGTATATATATATATATATATATATATATATTATCGGCATAATATTTTTCTTTTACTCAAATTATGGATCGTGAAAATTTGGATATTATAAATGAATGGACTTTTTAATGAATTGAATTATAGGAATAATCTATGGTTAAAATATTGGATTACACTTTTTATTAAAAGGTTTTTTTTTTTTTTGGAGATATTTTTAATTTTTTTATAAAAATGATAGGAGAATCTTAGTAATCTATTATATTGGATTTATCTTTGAAGGAATTTATATTGTATTGAATTTATCTTTGAAAGAATTTATTTTTTATGGGAAATTTTATCTTATACTACCCAAATTGATGTGTTTTAATTTGATATAATTGTTTATAAATTAAAATTAAAATTTAATATCCGTTCAACAATGTTTTAGTAAAAGTGGCAGCCAGTCAACACTTTATATCAAAGTCAACAATCAAAGTGAAATTCTAATTATTGCTTTATGTACATGATTTTATAGTACATGATTTTATTTTTATAAGAAATATCAATCTATCCATAGAAAAAAATTAAATTAGCATTAAAAAAGAAATTGAAATGATAATAATGGATTATTGAGATACTTTCTTAGTATTGAAGTTGAAGTTAAACAAACAAATGAAGGTATCTCTGTATCCTTCATCTTCAGATCTTATGAAGGTATCTCCGTATCCTTCATCTTCAGATCTTAAGCCAAGGATGCAGGGATATCTCAAAGAGATTTAGGATGCTGAAAAGCAAGCCATAGAAAAAATTTAAATTAGCAATAAAAAAGAATTTGGAATGATAAAAATGGATTATTGAGATACTTTCTTAGTATTGAAGTTGAAGGATAATGGGTCCAACATTTTATAAATGTATAATTGGAAGTTTTATGAAAAGAATAACAACCAGGATTGATAACATGTATGCGGTCAGTCTAATCTCTAGGGTTATGGAGACTCCAATGTAAACACACTTGTCAGAAAGAAAATATTTTTTAAGTATGTGAATTGCACAAAAGCCATGGAATCTTCAAAATTGCTGTAGATAATTTTGGGTCAGTTGGATACACTTATCGTGATTGGAGAGAAAACATAGGTGATAGAGCACATCTATTGTGTTCCAAATTGGGGTCAGAGCTATCCCATGGGTTTTAAAGAAACAACCCATTGTGGAAAACAGAAGAAGGGGAGTACGTGGCCGAAAACACAATAGCTTGTCAAGCTATATACTCATGAAGTATAATATTAGATTTCATGAGCAACAAGAGGGAAGAACATTTTTTTTTAGATAATCAAGTGTTTCATAGATGCCACAAACACAGCCATCAGATACCATTTCCTAAGAGAATTCATTGGAACAGGAGAAATATATTTGGAATGTTGCAAGTTAGAGGAGCAACTTGCAAAGAAGTCCACAAAAGCATTTTCGAAGGAGAATTTTGAACAGCTAAGAAAATAAATTTTGAACAGCTAAAGCCTAAGACTGATCGATTTCAACAAACACTTGAATGATAGCACATCACTTCAGTCTTGCGATCCTAAAGCTTCTTCACAGCAGTACATCAGAGGGTTATTATCAATTTTGCAAAATCAAGACTGGGGAGAGTGTTGGAAATAGGCTTGAGGGAAAGCCTAAAATAAATGAATCGTACACACCTACACAACAACTGGGCTGCAGCTTCTCTTGTCATTCACTCATCAACCATGAATATGCATGTGCCTATTGTGGGTAAGATATTTTGATACATAGTTTGTAAATTTACAGTGCTGTTTCATCTTTTATGCAGAAGAAAAGTAGAGGGTATGAGTAGAAAAGAAGATGAATAGAATGTGCAGGAACGTTGAATGTAATAGCAATCAATTGGTGATATAAATTTTGGTTACTTCCATAGACAAAGTCTCAAAATACTCTGTTTCACTCTGTTTTTCTGCAGAGGGTGTTTCCTGTCCAACAAAAATCAAATAATTAACCAATTTAGCATCAAATAGTCTATGACCTCACATTCCATGAACCTGTGAGAAAATACTCAACCCCATTCATTTCCTTCCTCGAAATCTTTGCCGATTCTGTGCTGTTAAAATTAATGGAGATAGCTAGACTTAGCTGTTTGTTGTGATAAGGATAGGATTGAGAGTCTAAGATTATATCTGAGATCTTACTAGCAAGGGAGTGGTTCAAACCACCCTGTTAGTGTGCAAGACTATATGTACGAGGTTTTTCTGAATGAATATGTGCTTTGTGTGGAGTGCTTGGACACTCTCCAGGTATCTCACCTAGAGAGCCACTTAATTAATAATATATCAGTTTTTATCATGGTATCAGAACTTCAGGTCGAAGCTGAGTGGACCTCTGCTGTGCGTAGAGATCTGAGTGTGTGAGGATGCGTGAGGATTGAAGTCCTTGGAGGCTGAGCAGATTCGTGGAGACATTCATTGATCTGCTGGTGGTCGGCGGAGCGGTGATCTGATCTGGATCTTGCACAGGATTTCCTGTACAACTAAAATCAAATGATTAACCAATCTAGCATCAAATAGGTCTGACCTCACATTCCATGAATCAGTGAGCAAATTTTCAACTCCATTCATTTGCTTCCCCTAAAGCTTTGCAGATCTTGCAACTGCACAAAAGAAAAGGCAGCATTATCCGGCTTTGGAAATCGTGGAATTGATTCTCCGGAAGAGAAGAGAATGGAATGTTACATTAACTGAATTCAACCTTTCTATACCTTGGGAACATCTCTTATTTGACTGCAGTTTTTAATTCGCCAATGTTTCAACATGGGCATTCCATTATCCTGCAACGAGGGAAAGCTTTCCAGAGATTTAAAATCATCTATGATCAGCTCTTTCAGCTCGGGAAATGCGTGAGTTTCTCCAAAGACCTCTGGAAACCAAGTAGTCTAATGTTAATGAATAATTTTTTTGAAAAGTTGAGTGCGTGTTAATCAATCCTTTATAGCTCTATCAAAGAATCAATTGTTTCATAGATGCCAGCCATCAGATACCATTTCATAAGAGAATTCATTGGAACGGGAGAAATAGATTTGGAATTTTGCAAGTTAGGAGCAACTTGCAAAGAAGCCTACAAAAGCATTTTCGAAGGAGAATTTTGAACAGCTAAGAAAAGAAAATTAGAACAGCTAAGACTGATCGATTTCAACAAACACTTGAATGATAGCACAGCTATCACTTCAGTCTTGCAATCCTAAAGCTTCTTCACAACAGTACCTCAGAGGATTATTATCAGTTTAGCAAAGTCAAGACTGGGGAAGATAGGTTTGAGGGAAAGCCTAAAGTAAATGACTTGTACACACCTACACAACAACTGGGCTGCAGCTTCTCATGCCATTCACTCATCAACCATGAATATGCATTTACCACTTGTGGGTAAGATATTTTGATACATAGTTTGTAAACTTACATTGCTGTTTCATCTTTATATGCAGAAGAAAAGTAGAGGGTATGAGTAGAAAAGAAGATGAATAGAATGTGCAGCCACGCTGAATATAATAGAAATCAATTTGTAATATAAATTTGGGTTACTTCCATAGACAAAGTCTCAAAATACTCTGTTTTTCTGCACACACTGTTTCCTGTACAACAAAAATCAAATGATTAACCAATTTAGCATCAAATAGGTCTATGACCTCACATTCCATGAACCAGTGAACAAATACTCAACCCCATTCATTTCCTTCCCGGAAAGCTTTGCAGATCTTGCAACTGCACAAAAGAAAAGGCGGTATTATCCGGCTTTGGAGATCGTGGAATTGATTCTCCCGAAGAGAAGAGAATGGAATGTTACATTAAGTGAATTCAACCTTTCAATACCTTGGGAACATCTCTTATTTTGCTGCAGTTTTTAGAAGAGAAGAGAATGGAATGTTACATTAAGTGAATTCAACCTTTCTATACCTTGGGAACATCTCTTATTTGGCTGTAGTTTTTAATTCGCCAATGTTTCAACATGGTTATTGCATTTCCTGCAACGAGGGAAAGCTTTCCATAGATTTAAAATCATCTATCATCAGCTATTCCAGCTTGGCAAATGCGTGACTCGTGAGGTTCTCCGAACACCTCTGGAAACCAAGTAACTTATGTTAATGAATAATTTTTTTGGGAAGTTGAGCGCGTGTTGATATAAGTGGGTGGATGATTTTACTTGAACCAGATGAGGTATGGAATCACGCTTGTCTGGGTCGAAGTGATTTTAACTCTAGCCAAAAAAGAGAATTATGTTATGGAATAGTTTATTTTAAGCAGTTGAGTGGGTGCTAATGTAAGTGATTGGATTACTTTATTTGTGACGTATAGAATCATTTTATTATTGTATTTTGCTGAAAGTTAAGTTATGTTATGGAATAGTTTATTTTAAGAAGTTGAGTTGGTGGGTGCTATTGTAAGTGATTGGATTACTTTACTTGTGATGTATGGAATCATTTTACTATTGTATTTTGTGGAAAGTTAAAATAATTTTATCTCTCCTATCAAGGTAAACCCAGTCACCAAATAATTTTTGTACAATGTGAAGTAGGTGGAGTATGTAATCTCTTTATTAGTGTTTTTTGAAAAATTGGAATAATTTTAATTTTAATTAAATAAATTATTTTCAACTTTGAAGCTTTTGAAGGGTTTACTTGAAAAATTGGGCAAACATATAATTTTGACACAATTTTCCAAAAATTTTAATCATCAACTATTCCCTGTAAAAATAGCCATGCTTTGTTATGGAATTACTTTATAGGGAAGTTGAAGTTGAGTGGGTGGTAATAAAATTGAGTATGTAAATGATAATAATTGTGAGGTATGGAATCACTTTACTGATGTGCTTTCCGAAAGTTACAATAATTTTAACCCTCCAACCAAGTTACATAATAGGGAAATTGAGTGGTTGTTAATATAAGTGAGTTGAGGACTTTATTTGTAAAATATATATGCCATATGACTTTATTTGTATTAGATGAGTACGTTAGCTATGTTATTGAATAATTTTTTTTTAAGGGAAATTGAGTCAATTTCGAGTAGATGACTTATAATATGGAATTATTTTAATTTCAAAGCTTTGTTTTTAATGTCAAAATAGTCTTAACCCTCTCACCAAAGTAATTTATGTTATCTGATAATTTTGAAGGCAAGTTAAGCGGGCATTAATATAAGTAAGTGGAAAGAAAGAAAGAAAGAAAAAGTACTTTTAACGTCCATGAGGCTAAAAATAGCCTATGAGACAGATTGCTTCTCCATTTGGCTCTTGTATTCGGCCCTTTTCCTGTGGAGTTTTACAATAAGCGCTCCCAACTTCTCAACAAACTCTTCGCTGAATTGATTATTCCAAGAACTAGCTGCCATAATACCTGCATAATTTTCCCTATTGTCTTTGAAGGCCTCGCATTCTAAAATGAAATGTTTTTATGTTTCCACTTTTCCGGAAGAGAAAAAAATACATACTCTTTCCTCCCACATTTCTTTTGGCCTTTTCCAACGCCTTGTTTCACAACGGACTTGATGAGAATTAGTCCTTAATCAAGCAATAAGAATTTTAGATCTTCAAGAAATATTGGCACCTATGTACGCTTTTTGCTGATGATTATGAGTGGGGTTAAACTTTTCAATGTAGTACTTATTCTTTCTCCCTAGCTCTTTCTCCCAAGTACGTTTGTGGAACTTATCCATAACAAAAGTTTTTATCTCTTTACTGTTTGTAGGACACATGCTTAAGCAAATACCTCATTTACTAAACCATTTGCTATTTTTCCGCATCCAAGTCTTCCTTCTTTTGCACAATTTATCATTAAACACAACCTTAAACCATCTACCCTCTTCCATTTGCTCAATTTTTTTCAAATACCTTATGACTCGCACCATAGCAATTGCTTCAACAGGAGTAGCCCTTGTTTCACTTAACAAGATAGCATAAGGCACTACACTTTTTGTTATGAAACCAACTCCAAAAATAGAAGAAAAGAGAGATCAATGCCTTAGAAATAAGCCACTTCGAGGGGGCAACCTCCAATACATTACATAAATGAATAGTTCTTGGATGATACAAATGACCAAACCTCCTTTCTATATATAGGAGTCCATGGGGCCACAATGTAATCCTCGCCGACCTAACAATAATAATGTAAGGGCACAATAATAACAATATGGGGTTACAGGGGTACAACAATAACAATAAGGGGGTTACACTAACAACAATAAGGGACTATACTAGTAATATAGGGACCTAACATACTCCTCTCCTTCAAAAAAGTGTTGTCCTCAATGCTGGATTAGCTCCGGGTGCTTTCGTATAAATTTTTCATCCTCCCATGTAGAATCTTCAGTGGGTAAGTTCTTCCATTTGATGAGATACTCTGAAATTGATCGATTTCGTAGCTGTCGAGTTCTTATTTCCGTGACTGCTTCAGGTTCCAATATGGTTTTTCCTTCCTCATCAAGTTCTGGCAATATTGTTTGAACTGAAATTTTGTCCCCTATAACCTTCTTTAAGCATGAAACATGGAAATCTCGATGCACTCACAAAGAAGCAGGAAGCTCTAATTTGCATGCCATAGTACCAATCTTTTGCAACACCTTGTAAGGACCATAGTACTTTGACGATAATTTATTATCCTTTTTAGCTTGCTTGAGGGGCATTTGTTTGTATGGTTGTAGCCGTAAAAATACCCAGTCTCCTACATCAAAACTTCTGTCGCTGCGATGTTGATCTGGTTGTTGTTTCATTCGATTTTGTGTCAAATTTAGGTTATCCTTTAAGAGTTGGAGAAATTCTTGTTAATGCTCGATGTGATCTTCCACTGCTTGAACCCTAGAATTTTCCCTTAAAGAAGATGTGATGGACGGTGGATGATATCCATAAAGTGCCATAAATGGGGTCATTTTTGCTGCAGTATGGAATTAAATATTATACCACCATTCAGCGAGAGGTAACCACTTGACCCATTGTGCTTGCTTATCAGATTCAAAACAACGAAGATATCCTTCCAAACATTTATTCACTATCTCAGTTTGACCATCGGATTGAGGATGATAAGATGAACTATGAGCTAGTTGAGTACCCAAACAAGAAAATAATTTCGTCCAAAAATTTCCTTTAAAAATGGGATCTCTAACACTTACAATAATCTTTAGCTTTTGAATTGTTTCCATAAATGCACTAGCAATTGTACTTGCTTTAAATGGATGAGATAACGCACAAAAGTGTGCATACTTGGTAGGTCTATCAATTACCATCATGATGACACTCTTTCCTTCGGACTTAGGTAAACCTGTGATAAAATCCATTGAAACCTCCTCCCAACGTTGACTTGGAATAGATAAAGGTTGTAGAAGACCCGGGTTTTAATTGTTTCAACTTTATTTTGTTGGCAAACCAAACATTCCGCCACAAACTTCTGAATATCAGATTTTAGGCCATCCCAAAAAAATTCTTTCTTCACCCTGTGGTAAGTTTTTAAAAATCCCGAGTGTCCTCCAAAGGAGAAGTGTGCAATTCCAAAAGAATCTTTTTGTTTTAGTTGGGAATTCTTGCAAATATATAAGCGATTTGTGTACCATAAGGAATCATTTTTCCAACTAAATGTATCAGATGTACTAGGATCTTACTGCAACTTTTGAATGAGTGTCCACACTTATTCGTCCTTCTTCCTTTCATCCCTTGCATCGGTTATCCAATCTAGTTGGATAATAGAAATGGCACAAAGCAATGCTTCCACCTCTTCATCCTTTCTTGAGAGTGCATCTACAACAACATTTAACTTCCCTTTTTTGTATATGATTTCAAAGTCGTAACCTAACATCTTTGTGACCCATTTTTGTTGCTCTTCTGAAGTTAGTCTTTGTTCCAAAAAGTGTTTAAGACTATCATGATCAGTTTTTACCTTGAAGTGTCTTCTCATTAGGTAAGGTCACCATTTCTTTAGCGCATGTAGTATTGCCAACATTTCTTTCTCATAAATAGCCTTTTGTAAATACTTTCCTTTGATTGGACGACTTTCAAAAGCTATGGGTCTTCCTTCTTGCATTAAAAGGACACCAATTCCATTTCCTGAGGCATCGCATTCCACAATAAAGGTTTTTGTGAAGTCTGACATAGCTAAGACTGATGCTAGGCACATTGCCTCTTTAAGATGTTCAAAGGCCTTAGTTGCTTCAGTGCTCCATGAAAATGCATCTTTCTTCAATAATGTTGTTAGAGGTGTTGCTATTCTCCCATAATTGTTAACAAACTTGCGATAATACCCCGTTAACCCAAGAAATCCGCGCAACTACTTTATGGTCGTGGGAACTTTCCATTCTTTAATGGCTTTAATTTTGTTAGGGTCTACTTTAACACCCTCGTGAGATACAATATGACCCAGATATTCCACCTCTTGTACTCCAAAGAAACATTTGGATGTTTTTGCATATAATTGTTTCTCCTCCAATAGTTTGAGCACCCTGTCAACATGTTGAACATGATCCTTCCAAGACCTGTTGTAGATTAGTATATCATCAAAATAAAAGCACAAATTTTCTAAGGAAGAGTTTGAAAATGGAATTCATCAACCCTTGAAATGTTGAAGGTGCATTGGTAAAGCCAAAAGGCATGACCAAAAATTCATAATGACCCTCATGAGTTCGAAATGATGTTTTTGGAATATCTTCAGTCTTCATTCTAATTTGATGATATCCTAAACGAAGATCCAACTTGGTAAAATAAATTGCTCCATATAATTCATCCAATAATTCATCAATCACAGGAATGGGAAATTTGTCTTTAATGGTGAGCTTATTGAGCTCCCTATAATCTGGACACATTCGCCATGATCCATCCTTCTTGTGTACCAATACTACAGGAGCAGAGAAAGAACTTTGACTGGGTTGAATTATACCCGCCTCTAACATTTCTTCAATCATACGTTCAATTTCGCTCTTTTGGAAGTAAGGATATCTATAAGGCCTGATGTTTGGAGGAACACTTCCTGGAATCAAATGAATAGCATGATCATGATCACGAATAGGTGGAAGTCCTTTGGGAGTTTCAAACACCTTGGAATGATTGTCCAAGACTTGTTGGAGATCTGCAGAAATAGATGATTTTGATGTCGGAATTTCTAGTGAGCATAATTGTGCAATTACGCCTCGTTGTTCTTTCTTTAGAATCTTTGTCATGACATTAGAGTTTATTATCCTTCCCGGCTTCCCTTCAATACCCCGTAATTCGACTTCCTTTCCTTCTGAAAAAAATTTCAAGAAAAGTTCTTGAAAATTAAAAGCTACCGTCCCCAAAGATTGTAACCATTGTACTCCTAGTACCACATCAACACCTCCCATAGGAATCGAAAGCATTGGACTATTCAATACATATTCCCCCATGGTTAGCTTGATATTATGGCATTTTCCAGAGCAATTTATAGTTCCTCCATTTGCAACCATCACTTGACATTCTGGTGCTGGGTATAGGAAACAATTCAATTCCTTGACTACCTTACAATGAATAAAATTATGGGTACTACCCGAATCAATCAACACTATTACCTTTTTTTTCTTGATATGTCCTTCTATCTTGAGAGTTTGAGGCGTGGTAATTCCTGCCAATGCATTACACGAGATGGTCAGACTCATTTCTTCTTCTTCTAGGGTTGGTTCCTAGTGTATATCCTCTTCTTTTGAAGTTTCTTATTCATTTTATTCCTCCTCTTCACAATCTATGTAAAATAATTTCTTCTCAGCACACTTATGACCTCTAGTGTATTTGTTATCACAACTATAGCAAAGCCCTTTTGCTCTTTTTTCTTCCAATTGTTGTGGTGTCAACCTTGTAGGTTGTGGAAATCTAGGAGTAGCAACACTTCAATCTTTATAGATGTGAGTGGTAGC